>OMNZ01108383.1:3571-38566 GCA_900303255.1 Lesueurigobius sanzi
TTAGTATGTTGCAAACATTGCAAAAAATATAAAGCATTTATTGTCAATTTCCTGAGTTTGCAGACTGGTTTTCTTGCATTTCTGTGACTATGACCCTAAAAAGTGACCCCGCCAGTTGTGAAATGTGCTTACAAACTCATCTCTAAGAAGAAACACAATTTTAGAAATTTGTTAGAAAAGATAGGAATGAGTTTGAACCACAACTATCAATTAATTTCACTCGCTCCTTCTTCCATTATTTGTGATTTCAAAAATCATTAAAAAACCAGGTATAGTCCCTTTAAGAGAAATGAACCGAATTTCTGCAACAACAAAAAAAAGTACAGTGTATAAGAGAAACATCAAGTACGAAATGTAGTTTCCCTCTTCCTATGTTCATATCAGACAGTTGATTCAACCCTGGAGAAGCCGCAGTTTCCTGGAGCCTCCGCTGAGTTTGTAGACCATCTTGAGTTCATTGAGCCCAATGTCATCTCTGGGATCCCTGTGTATCGGGTGATGGATCGCCAGGGCAACATTATTAACCCATCCCAAGATCCACAGGTAGATTCCATACAATTTTTCTTCCTGATCAAAACTATGAAAAAAATGTACTTTATTTTTTATGTTTTTTATTATAGCTGTCAAAGGAAACGGTTTTAAACTTTTACCAGAAGATGACTCTGCTAAACACAATGGATCGTATTCTTTATGAATCTCAGCGACAGGTAACGGTTTATAGTTTATGTATATGATGAAGTTTAAAAGGGTGTTTCTAATCTGACATATATTTCAGGGTCGTATCTCTTTCTATATGACCAACTACGGGGAAGAGGGGACACACATTGGAAGCGCAGCTGCTCTTGATCCAGCAGACCTTGTGTTTGGCCAGTACAGAGAAGCAGGTAAGACCGATCTGAGTAAGGTAGGCATGTTTGTGTCATTGGTTTAACCCAATTTAAACCTAATAAAACGTACTGTATGAAGATTGCATTGACTTGCTGACCCTTGGTGTGAATATACTGAATAGCACCATGTGTGTTTATTGTTATTCTGTATACAGGAGTGCTGATGTACCGTGGGTTCCCTCTGGACCATTTCATGGCTCAGTGCTATGCCAATGCTGATGACCTGGGTAAGGGCCGTCAGATGCCTGTTCACTATGGCTCCAAGGACCTAAACTTTGTTACCATCTCCTCACCTCTGGCTACACAGATTCCCCAGGGTGCGTATCGAACTTAAGTTTGCCCCAGTGCCCCATCTTCACCAAACAATATTAATCCTTTTTTCGTTATTTTATGCAGCGGCTGGAGCAGCTTATGCCGTCAAGAGAGAAAATATTAATCGTGCAGTAATCTGTTACTTTGGTGAGGGGGCAGCGAGTGAAGGAGATGCACATGCTGGTTTTAACTTTTCAGCCACTCTTGAGTGTCCATTGATATTTTTCTGCCGCAACAACGGCTATGCAATTTCTACCCCTACTAATGAGCAGTATAGGGGTGATGGTATCGGTATGCTAAATTTCATTTATTTGTAAATTAGGTTGTATGAATGTTTTTGCTTTACTAAAGAGTCTTCTTTTACAACAGCTGCTCGGGGACCTGGGTATGGCATGATGTCAATTCGAGTGGATGGAAATGATGTCTTTGCTGTTTACAACGCAACCAAGGAAGCACGTCGAAGGGCTGTGGCAGAAAACCAACCTTTCCTAATTGAGGCAATGACCTACAGGTTAGTTACTTCATTACATAAGTTGGCAATAATGCAAAAAATATCAAAACAAAAGAACAGCAATATGATGTTTTTTATTAAATGTAATTAATATATATTTTGTTCAAATATTTGCTACAATTTATATTGTTAAAGCTATTACTTTTTTTTTTTTTTTACTAGAATTGGTCACCACAGCACAAGTGACGACAGCTCAGCATACCGTTCAGTGGATGAGGTGAACTACTGGGACAAGCAGGACCATCCCATCTCTCGACTGAGGCACTACATGACGACTCGTGGCTGGTGGAGTGAGGACGATGAGAGGAGCTGGCGGAAACAGTCCCGTAAGACTGTGATGGAGGCATTTGAGAGGGCAGAGAGACGCCTGAAGCCAAACCCTGAACTGCTTTTCACTGACGTGTACAATGAGATGACACCACAGCTGGAAAAGCAGAGAGAATCTCTATCGAGGCATGTTCAGCAGTACAAGGAGCAATACCCTGTTGATCTCTTTGAAAAATAACTTCCAACAGATTCTCCTAATTGGGTAACCTACTGTAGTTGACTATGACATGGGAGAAGAATTGCAAAATATTTTTTTCTGTGAACAGATCTGTAGTTTTGATATGGGTTTTCACTTTCCTTTATGCACAACAAAGGCAGAAAAGTATGAATGTACATTTACTCACTGTACCTCATACAAAAGGTGCCTTAACTTTACTGTCAGTGGAAGAAAGCAGCAAATCATTTGAATACTGCATGCTTATTATTGCTCGAACTGCGCAATAAACCGGTCAAGTATATTGATTCTTTCCTATGTGTGTATGGTTGTTTTTTGTCTAATTTTAGTTTGTGTTCTGACTTTAATATAGTATATTGTATATAGGGAGTGTATGTATACTGTATGGACTGTACAACCTTTTTGTTTCATGTTTTAGTGAAAATAAATAATATAATAAACATAAAATGGTGAATAATTGTTCAGCTTTGTGGTGGATCTGTACCATGTGTTAATGTTCGTTTCAGTCCAGGCATTTCTCCTCAAGAGGTCTAAACAGCCCATTTGATAATTCCAGCACAGTTCTACGTGAGTTATTAAAAATGTTTATAGTGCAATTTAAACAGCCTTTCTCCCCTCTTCCAGCAGAGGACAAATTCCAGCATTATATAAGCTTAATTACTTTTTATATATTCAAGAGAAAAAAAACAAAGAACCAAGGCACTCCTCCCACAAATTCTTTTTACATTTTCTAAAAAGCCTTTAACTGTTTAGAATTTCTGTCCCACATGAAAGAACACCTTACCTAAAAAAGTTACTTTTTGTGGTACTGACTTCCCAAGCACTTTTCTCACATTACTTTTTATATATATTTGAGGCGACAATGGCGCAGGACTGGGGAAGGTCAGGGGTTTGAATCCCAGCTCACGCAGTTGCACTCTGCAGTTCACCCACCTTACCTCATGCTCTGAGTATCTGCTCTAGGTAGAAAAGCACTATATTAAAAAAAAATAGTAAAACTTAAAAAGTAAATACAGTATTTTCCCTACATGTCCACATTTTAAGTTATAAAGGATAAACACCAATACTAAGGTTAAAATCTTTATTGAATTGCATGTTTCCATTTATGTAAATGTTTGCTCAACATGTTAGTAGTGGGCTATGAATTCCTTTCCACAATTTCTTCAGCTCACTTGGGGAGCGCTGGTGAATTAGTATGAGACTTTTATGTACACACAAGTTCTCACGGCCCTGCTCACTCACATCAAATGTCTGAAAACCTGAATGTGGTTCAGGTGAAACTCCCAAGGCTTTTAAACACATCCCAGTGTAAACATCATCAATAGGAAAGAATGGAATAATACGTGAAATAGAATAGAGTCTTTGAAGTAATGATCCAGAGATCACAAAGCCACCACCGCCAATATAAGAAGGGTATGGGCCGTCATAGAAGCTCAGGGGAATATAGTATTTACTTTTAGGGTCCCTTAGTGGCACAGCTGTGCTTATTACATGGCCAACAAATATATCTGAGGCTTTTGAAGGCTTAAGAGCCTGCAAATAGCTAAGTAATGCAGGTGTGTTTACAAAAACATCATCATCCCCACTAAACAGAAAGAACACATGTGGACAGTTCTTCAGTGTCCATTGGAGAAATGCATTCATTTTGAGTGTTAGGTTCAGCAGAGATTCATTGAAGTCCCACTGAAGGATGTCCTTGAATGTTTCAGCTTCCAATGACAACAATGTACTAATATCAGGCTCATTTGATGATGACTTTCCCAGAAGAAATAGGGTGCGCACTCTCAAGCCGCCTTGAAAAACTCCCTCTCTACCCCACGTCTCACGCACTGACTGTCTTTGTTCAAAATTTCCAGGTCTGGACTTGATGGCAAAAAGCAAGAAGGTTGGACCACCTCCTGCTTCATTGCTCAGACATTTGTTTGGCTGATTTACCACAAGTGGAGGGGATCTACAGTTCATGGCCATTAAAAAGTCTTGAAACATGGAATGATAAGAAGTATAGTCGTAAATATTGGTTTTCAGGAGTTCTTGGTTGACCTGCCTACAATGGGACCACAGAGGATGTTGCACAAAATCCTGTTTCCCCACATGCTCAAGAGCAGAATAAAGCAATCGATTCCAGTAGGCTTTGTTTTGAGGGATTGCCCGTTTCAAACCATCTGAAACTGACACAACCAGAAATGTAGGTGTTGGTGAAGTAAAACTGAACTGCTTGGTAATTGGTGTAGTAGTTGTATTGTAGTTTTCTGCTGCAATTTGATGTGTTCTAATCTCTTTCTGTTCCGGTCTGTAACTATGAGTCTTCTCTAGGCGTAAAGTTGACAGAAAGATGAAGAGCAATGATGTGGCCAGTAAAACCATAACAATTAAACTTCGAAACACCCTCATTGGTTCTGTACAAGTTGTGTCGCTTATTGTTCTTAGTTCATATTTCATGGGGGAAGGTCTTGTAACCCAATTCTTATGATCCTCTTGTTGCACAGTAAAATGCTGGAACAGAAGGAAAAATATAGGCGTATGTATAAACAGAACTTGATAAAACATCAAATCAATCTAGTCCCAAAGAACATCAAATGGTTTTGGCAAAGATAATGTGTCCTTACATTCACTTAGAGATGCTTCCAGCAGGAACAGTGAAATTGCCAGAGGTTGTTAAGGACACTCTCCAGAGCATAATTAGGACCAAACCAGGCAGCTATGTTCAGTGCAATCCACCAGGGGTATACTCCTTTAGAAGGAAAACAAAAAGTAGTGGCAACAGTAGATCTTACAAAATTATTTGAAATCATATTCTTTCATGTATTGACAAATTATTATTGTTTTATTAAGAGTTGATCTTGATTGATTTTGCTTTATCTAAAATTAGCTAAAAAAGCTGGTTGGTCACATGATATAGGGTAATATAAGTTGCATTCACATGACATGACAAAAATGGAAATGCTACCAACATTCTCAAGATTTCAATGTTTGAGTCTGAGGTGAAGGACAGGACTGAATTTTATGGTAGACTTTGCCTTATGCTGCAGATGTTATGACCTTATTTAGTGTCAATATCTGTAATTACTGGGTCATCCATAAGAAACAAAAACTGTAACAGGTGAACAACTTCTCTCTCAGCATAAATATAATAAAACCTGATGATTCAACACATGGGTACAACTGATATTAGCTGTTGACTAAATCCCACCATACATAACAATTGAAACACATTTTTTAATATTTAGATTTCATAATTTCATTTCAAATAGTTAATATTATACAAGTCTATGTCATAGTTTAAGGCAGAATACTTACATAAACAGTGAAACACCAGTGAAAGAAAAGTCCTAGTCCTAGTGACACACACAGGGAAACTAACTACAAAGAGCATTGAGCTGCGGAAATCACTTGGTGACACTATAGACACATGCTACAAACCACGCCCCTGTGGTGTACAGGTCAAAGACATGTTTTAATTCAAAATTAACATGACAAATTACGGACTGATGTACGACTAATTTGGACAAAAATACAAGAGGAAATTTACACAGTGTTGTATCGTCCCAAAGCTATTACGAAGTTGCATCGCACACAGGCTTAAACAAATGGAGCCTGTTTTTAAGACTAAACAACCAACAACAGTTAGATAATAGTAAAGAAGAACTTTTTTTTATTTTTTACCTATACTTGTGGAATATTTTCAGTTTTCACTCATCCCAATCCATGCGCAAACATTGAGAATTAAAAGTGCTCTAGATAAAGCTATGCATCTTCCCCTATTCTAGTTGTTGCACATCCTGAGAATCAGACAAAATAAGGCAGAGGGTATTTGGGAAAATAAGTGTCTCTATTGCAGATGATACTGAGGGGAACATGAACAACCGTAGGCAATGTGCCATGTGCTACACCTACTGTATGCGACAGGTTGGGGATGCCCTGCACAATATTATAAGTATGAGAACGTACAGGAAGACTATAATATTAGCTTACCCTTCAAAAATCTGAAATAATTTCCCATCCTATTTCTACCCAAGATATGTTCAGGCCTTCAGTCCAAGTACAACAGGATTTGTTGCTTTAAGCAAATATAATCCTTGAGCTCACATTAAAAATATGATCTATTTGGGATATATTTTTTACAAATGGTACAACTCCCTTGTCATTATAAGTATAATAAAATAGTTTATTATATCTTTTCTTATTGCGTGCATTTCAATGTCCTGAAATAGAGGCTAAATAATGTGACATACATAAAGAAAGGGAATAGTGTTAACACCAGGAGTGTCAAACATACGGCTCGTGAGCCGATAACTCCGGCCCAGGACATTTCTGAGTATGTAAATGTAAGTATGTAAGTAAGTCTCTCGTCCATTCCTGTAAGAAGATAGGAATATTTAAAGAAATAACTAATATGCTCACTCCAGCCGCTAAGGGGCAGCCAAAGTAAAATAAACAAAGGAATTCAGCACTCGTCCAGCAAAGGGCACTGAAATAACAAAAGATCAGTAAATAAGCTTACCACCACCAAGTGAGGAGTGTAAGAAAAATGACGCGAGTGTAACGCTTTGAGAAACTGGTGACACAGGCTTGTAAAGTGCAATACAAGTGTAAGCCATTATTATTATTTCAGTCCAGTAGGGCTTTTGACCAAATCAGCACTATTTTAAAATGTGAATTATCACAGTGCTCATTATCATTCATTTATTTGAAAAATGTTTTCTCATTTGTATTTTCCTGTTTATACATGTGGCCTGCGACCCGCCGTGGGAGCTGGATTTTGGCCCACGACCCAATACGAGTTTGACACCCCTGGTTTATACTCATAAAGAGCAAAAAGATAATGACTAAATTTTACATTTTAAAAAGAAGAAATATGCAAGAAAAAGGTTATTGTAAAACAGTATGCATTATACTGGTCAGAATTATCTGCAAAAGTCATAGGCAAGAAGTTAAAGGCAAAAAAGGATGTGATAAAAGGACCGAATTCAGCGAAGGTCACTCTCATCGTCCTGTATGGTCTTCTTGATCCGCAGAAGCATAGTTGTGAGCCACTGGTCCAGCCGTGAAATTGTGTCAAACTCCTTTACCTGAGACAAAATACATATTTTAAAAATACTATTTAATTTAAAAGATATTTTCTTCAAGTAGTAACAATAATGTTGTACATGATACAATATACATTTTGTACATTTCATCTTGTAAAATTATCGGAATAGCGACATGGTTTCACACAAAATCTTACACATTCTCCATTTGCGATACAGCAGAAAAACTTACCGAATCAGTGTACGCATCCACATTCTGCTCTTCATATGCATCTAGGAGTTTCTGGTTCAATAAAGGAGAAAATGGACATCAGCACACAATCACATCAAAACAGAAACAAACCATTTCCTTAGGATTTTCCGACACTTCATCTTCATATATAAACCTACCTTCAACAGTTTACATTCCCGAGAGTCGGAAAAAGCAGGAAACATTTCCTCATACTTCTGCACAGCGAGCTTTGTGAAATAACAGAAATGTTTCAAAAAAATAGCTTTGAACATCCAACAAAATTGCAACCAACCTACCTTTGCATTTAGCATGTCTACACAGAAGTGACACAGTGCTGCCTTAAAAAAGTGATCCTTGGCACTGTACTTGAGAAGCGTGCTGTCCATAGCGTACGTTCCAATCTTTAAGCAGACATGAAAAATGTTTCATGCTTCTTGTGATACCATATATTTTTGGCGGAACAGAATATTAAACATCAACTCACCTGTTCATAAATTTCAATAGCTTTTGGATACTGCTCAAGCTGAGCTGCATAGGTTGCAACTTTCAGAAGGCACTTGTTGGCGGAGCTATAAAGAAAATATTGTTTTAATATGTAGCAAAAAAATACAGCAAGCTTATTCATTAACTAAAAATTAACAGTTACCTTGTAGATTCTTCGCCTTTGTAATAATCTGCTGCCTGTTCATAATGGGCAACAGCCTAGAATGTAAATCAAGATGACAAGAGATCGTTATGACAATTTTAGTCACAGTAATTAACCAAGTAATCTAGCTTTTACAAATCAAACAAAAAAATAAAATGATCACTGATGTGTTTAGGGAGATCTGACCTTATCAATGTCCACCAATTCCGTCTCATATATTTCGGCAATAGTAATGTGATGTTTTGCAGCAATTGTAAAACGTCCCTGTACATAAAAGGCCAAACACAAGCCGTGTCAGCTGCAGAAGAGCATCATTACTCTTAAATAACAGGCTAGAACTCACCATATCAGTGTAGATTTCTATTGCTCTGTTTAGACAGTTAATTGCCTCTGTGCATAACAAAGACAATAGAATAGACATTACATATACTCACAGCGCCAGAAAAATAAATAAATACATACATAGGTCAGTGGACTCACAACAAAAACAAATTACCTTGTGGATCTGCTTTTTTGAAGGCATTTCCAGCATCAATGTAATTTGTAGCCGCATCATGCTTGCTCTGCATCTGAAGGTGGAGACGGGCAGCTTGAGAGAATGCATTTCCTGCAGCTGAAGACAAAATAATGTATTAAAATATATGATTCACAGAGACAACACTAACAAGCTCACTATTCAAAAAAAAAAAAAAAAATCCTTACCACACCAGTTTTTTGCCATTTTGTACATGTTTGCAGCCCTCACATATATGTCACAAGCCTCTTCCAACTTGGAGGAACCCCTGTGTAAGAGAAAAGAGAGCACATCCAATCACAAACAATCATCTTAACCTCCCTGTAGCCCTTTTCTCCTTTAACCTTAATGCAATGAAGTAGAATTAAAAATACTACTGCTACAAAAATGAATACTGTACATCAACACGACGTTTTGAGCTGACAAATATATATTGTTGGCACTACCATGTGTGAATAAATAAATAAAATATATTGTTAGAACTGTTTTTTTTTTTTAAAGAATAAATAAAAGTATTAAAAAAAGAACATGGCGAAGTGCGAACCAAGCCAACAGATTACAACATTAACAATAGATACATTAATCATTATCTGTACGCTGCTAACATACGTCTGCAATGCAGCTGTGAGTAGCACCGGGAAGAAAAGACGTTACGGTTTGGTAAACAAATAATTTTATAAGCTAAAAGAGATCCAATTTTAATGTCATGTTTTTAATTGGTTAAATTGTTCCATGTATGGTCCACGAAACATACAATAAACGTAACCAACTCATTGGCCTTCTAGCTTGACAGAAAAAGCAACGTCTAAAAAAGCTAAACACTTACCCAAACATCGATCCAAAAAACGACTGTGAGGATTTAACTTTCTTTTCCGCCTCGGCCATTAAAGCCATTGCCTCTTTTTCTTTGCCACTGTTGTCCATTTTACAAGTACTACTCAAAACTGTAAGAAAATAAGGGCAAAAACACCAGACTACAAACCTACTCGATAGTTAGCTGTTAGCAGTAGCCTCTGACTTGTCACATCAGCAGCAGCTGCAAAGACCGTCCAGGTCATGTGACACTAGTGGTGCCACTGCCTGGGAAGAAGAGAGGAGCCTCAAGCTCATAAACACATCTAAATAACAATGTAGACATATACAAATTAAGTCCTTATAATTATGTACAATGTTCCCTCAACTACATTTGCCACTTTAATACCAACTGCCCATTAGTTATAATTGGTAGTTCATTGCCCCTATGGTCCTGCCAGCCACTGTCAAATAACATGTTTTGAAACGCGTAATCGTCAGGGGGGAATTAAATTATTTTTGTTTATTTTATTCTATCATAGTTTGTCAGTTTGTGTAGGTTCTCAGTCGTACAGGAGTTGTCCATCGTAGGCAAAAAACGTTTGCCCGTAGCCAGTGCTCATGTTCACTGTGTAATCCAGTATAGATCCACACAGGACACGGAATTTCTCAAGTTTAACTAGGGTAGTTTACCAACAGCCGTTCCACTTCGGGCAGCGTAGTCAGGGCAGAGATGGTACCCATGATGGTACCCCACACTGCCCTCACTGGCAGAGCGCAGGGCGCCTGTTTCCTGCTGTAATCGGGTCCTGAACTGCAGCCCGTGCGAGGCTGTCCAGGAGACCCCGCGCTGCCTGCACCTCTATCGTCTCGGGTGAGTTTGTTACAATGTAGCTATTTCTCTATTAATCCGAAAAACTGCTTGAAAGCTGCAGTATGTAAGAGCCACGGAAAGGGTGCAAATTGCACGGCTACCATATTTCAAAGGCTGCTGCACGAGTCACTTGTCTGACCATTTTAAACCGAATTCCCAAGCATACCCCCTCATCCAAGAGTATTCCAACATTTACTCATATTTTTCTTGCAAGGAGATCCATTACTCGCTGTGTGATTATGTTTGTTTTACAAGCAAACGAGATTAGCATGTTCTGGTTGAGTGGGTGACTCAATTTGTTGCGTTAAGATTAAATTAGCCTCAATCGATGGTTTGTTTTGAATGTCAAAGGCTGTGGCTAGCTGAACCTCTCAATATTGTTGATTGCTGGATTGCTAAAACGGCTAGTTAGCTAAGCTAACGAAAGCTGATGAGTTTTTAATACTTAAAATACATACTATATAGATTGTAAAACTGAAGACATTTGCTTCTCCGTATCATTACTTGTATATTGTATTGTCAAATAAGCAAAGGCTAACAAACATTCAAACTCTCCATGCAAATCATTGAAAAAAACAAGGACTAGCATGTAGCAAGCTGCTCCATTCATATCCTGCGCAGCTATGAGCTCTGACCGAATAATGGCTACGATCCTGTGCCTTTTAAAGGTACTACCGGGGGTATGTAATTCCTCACCGATAATTCATGCTTGTTCATTGCATAACGTGCTGAATTAAGCACAATGCTACATATGATTGCTGCTTACAATGGCAAAAGATATACCACGACACAAGTACTTTGGCAGCCTGATGAAAACCGCGCGTTTTCAGTTTGTTGTTTGCTGTGGATCGCTGCACCACAGTTAAATAAAGTTTCTTTATTTTTACTATACTGGACCTGACGTCGGTATACATCTGAGACAGTAACGAAGCACGACTGACACAAGGGATTTTGATATAAACTGCTCTGCTTTTGGAGCCAGAAACTTGAGACTGGCCTCATTCTTTTATTATTCTATTATCTATTAACTGCAAGTAGCCTAAATACTCTGTTGGTTTTGAATTCTAGCAGACCTATGTAATTCCAGGTGTATGATTTGGAGTAAGTAGAGTTTATGATGCAAATATGGGGATTGGAATCAGAAATATTTCAAGAGTATTAAATACCCTATTTATTTTATTCTTCTCGAGAAAAATGAGAACCTGGCAGCATAGGTTCTCAGTTTTTGCCTTCTAGGCTGTTATGACACTGGTCTGTAAAACATGTTATTTGCATTTTATTTCAGTAGCATTCTGTTTAGTTTTGTATCTGTTCCAAAGTTGTGACATGTCCAATGTAACTTGTAGTTTGTGTATTCTACTTAGTTGTCATGGATGATGAAGATGGCAGGTGCCTTCTCGATGTAATTTGGTAAGTTCCTAAACTTATGGTGCCTTTTGAAAAAAATATTATGCAATGCATTTACTCATTTTGCTTGTTGCTGTACTCATTGCAGTGACCCAGAAGCTCTCAATGACTTTCTTCATGGCTCTGAAACCCATGTGAGTATTTGGATAGATCAGATGAGTATCACTTTATTTTACCGTGTCCAAATACCTTCATCTTGTTTGTACTGCAGTGATTATCAACGCTTTTGCTTCTTAACAACTTCCTTGCATTCTCTCAGCTCTGTTGACAAACAATTAGTCTTCATATTTCAAATTGGTCACACTATAAAGAATAAATATTGGGTGTATTAAACCAATATTTGAAACGTTTACCTCATCTGTTGGTGCTGACAATCACAGCTCTGTTTACTTGCCCTCCTCCTGATTGATTGTCTTTCTGTCCTGGTGGCTTTGCTTGCTGCTTTTGGGTACCTTGGGTTTCTATCTTGCTTTTGGTGGGTGTAGTTGGACACTGACGACCTTTTGGATGGTTCGAGTGATCCCTCCAACCCGTTCTTCTCTACCACGGGGGTGAGTAAAATCACCCTTTTTCTTCTTTCACTTGATCTGTTCTCCTCAATAAAGCATGCTTCTCCTACTATTTATTTTAACACTAACACTGCTGGAACTGCCACTCTGTAAACTTGTGTTTGGTACAATATTGTTTTGATTACAATGCTTTACTTATTTACTTTTTTTTCTAAATAAGGGCCATGTATCGGAAGTCCAGCCCACAGTGCAGCTGTCGGCAAATGAGCCAGCGGGTCTGCCCAGAGTCAGCGTCGACCTGGACTTTTTGGAAGATGATGACATTCTGGGAGGATCTCCAGGCGAAAGTGGTAGCAACGGTATTGGGACAAATCATGAGCCCTGTGACATCCTCCAGCAGAGCTTGGCTGAAGCAAACATCACAGAGCAAAGCCTACAAGAAGCAGAAGCTGAGCTGGACCTGGGTTCCTTTGGCATCCCAGGACTTACACAAGTGGTACAGACATTGCCTGATGCCAGCCTTACTGGGGCAGGTGGCACTGCTGTTGGTGTAGGTATAGGCGTTGGGGGAGCAGGAACTATTTTCACTGGAGCTGGACCGAGTTCTACTCCGACTCCCCCAAATGCTGCTGCTGATATGCTGGGCTCCGTGCTTGCTCAACAAGGCCTTCAGCTTCAACCCCAGGTGATGAACAAGGCCATTAGTGTGCAGCCATTCATGCAGCCTGTTGGTCTTGGAAATGTGACCCTTCAATCCATTTCAAGTCTTCATACACTTCCCAACGGCAGTCAGTCTGGACTAGGAATTGGGCCAATTCAAGTTGTGGGTCAGCCCACGGTCATGACCATCAATCAGTCGGGGCAGCCAATTCTTGCAAAAGCCATGGGTGGCTATCAGCTTCACCAGTCTGGACCTGAGATTTCAGGTGCTAGCTCTCAAGCTAGCATTGGGAACTCAGGAAGTGGACTTCTGATCCAAGGTAACAAAGCCACTTTAGGATCCCCAGCTTTAAATGGACCTGCAGTTTGTGTCAGCAGCACCAACAGCAGCAGCACCAGTGGCAGCACAGTAACTGCTCCTGCTGGGCTTGTGGGCTTTGGGAGCACTTCTCTAACTTCAGGCATAGCACCACAGGCACAATCTCAAGGTCAGATTATGCAGAACGTCATCATCCAGCGCACACCAACACCCATTCAACCTAAACCACCTCAAGGTGGAGCCATCCAGCCAAAACTATTCAAACAGCAACAGACACAACCCACATCACAGCCTCATCAAAATGATGCTCATAAGGCTCTTGGATTACAACAGCTTCCTGTGTCTGCCGCTCAAAATGTAGCCTTCCTGACGGGAAAGCCTGGCTCTAATGTTGTCTTGAGCACCCCAGCCACCTCACAAGCCCCTCAGTTTCAACAAACACTATTCAAACAACAAGCAGCCCAACCATCTGGCAAACCCCTCAGTGTACATTTATTAAACCAATCTGGAAGCATTGTTCTGCAAGGTCAGAATCCTCAGTTTGTTCAGCTGCAGGCTGGAGGACAAATCCTCACGCAGCATCCTGGCGGCCACATCATAACCAGCCAGGGTCCAGGTGGACAGCTAATTGCAAACCAGATTTTAACAACAAATCAGAACATCAATCTGGGGCAAGTCTTGACCTCCCAGGGTCCTTCTGGAGCAGCACACATTCTTTCTGGGCCAATTCAACTCCAACCTGGTCAGATGGGCACCCCTACTCTCTTTCAGATGCCTGTCACTTTGGCTCAAACTCATAATCAGGCCCAGACACACACAGTCACAGGCCACACACAGACCGTCATACAAGGCATGCCCATTCAGAACCCACTGATGTTGGGACAAGTGGAAGGGCTGAGCCCTGCAGTTAGTCTTCAGACAAACATACACCAAACTGGTGGTGTCCCGAGCAGTAGCACTGCTTCAGGGCCCACAGCCCAGGGCCAGCCAGCAGAGTGTGTGACAGTTTTGGGGGGCACCACAGAGCAGATCTGTCATCCCACACAGATGCATGTACCACAGCCCTCTGTTGTAGCCATGCAGACTCCTCCTATCGCCACTTCAGCCACCAATATACCTTCATCGTCTCCGTCCATCTCTGTCTCTTCAACCATGCCAACAATGGGGCTGGTCTCCCCTCAAGCTCAGCAAAATCAAGGACGGCTGGTGTTCACCAACCAGGGATCCAGCATGATCCTGAGCCAAGAATCACTCCAGATGTTCCTACAACAGGTATGTGTGACATATTTCAATTTCTGCATGCATTCTTTTTTTATTCACAATTAACATTGTCCTTAAAAGGCATAACTTGCTTGGAATGGTGTTTGGTCTGATCTCTTTGGCGATTATTTTATTCCACATATTGCCCCCAACCCTCCTTCTTGACCCCGTTAAATGGTAAATGTACTCCTATCAGGAGCCGCAGCATCAAAAAGAGAAAGAGTCTTCCCCCTCTGTGGGAGTGCCAGCATCTGTAATCGTCAGCAGCAACAACATCTCTGTTCCAGCCCTTGCTGTCCATGACAGCTGCTTTACAGAGTCTTTGGTCAATCAGAGCCCTCCCCCTGGCCCCTCCCACATGACAGCAGTGGTAAAGCAGGTAGAAAGCCCTTTATACTCAGCCCCACCCACCTGTCGCTGCTGCTGTTAGGGTTTCTTACCTTTGCCCCATCATTGCTTTGCATTTATCCTTTTTAATCTGACTTATCCTTTTATTTATGCTTTGCGTTGATAATTTTGCAACATGCTAATTTGCTTACTACCACTAACTGCCAAATAAGTAATTTTATACTAGTAGTTTTGATCTAGCAAAATGTAACTCTTATTACAAATCACAACTATTTGACACTCTAAAATAGTGACAATGACGTTTAGAAAAGATTTCAAACTGGCATGTTTAACTTTAACTATGTTGTTGTTGCATGATCTGTCACTTTGCCCATATCAGCCACTCCCCCCCCCCCTTAACTGCTGTCCTTCTTAGACCCTTTTCAGTTTCTCAATCAATTTAATCAGATTTCCCACTTGGACCTCCCACAAATACTACAGGACCGCTGTCAGAATTACAGTAGTTTCTTTCTTAAAGAAATATGTAATGTCTAACACATTTGAGATCTGCCTAATAGTCTAAAATGCCCCTATTTGCAATTGCATTAGCTGTGGTTCTGTAACAATATTTACCCTTGATTCTTTATACTGCACAAAAGTGTTGCAGGCTGTCATGGATTGATTATTGATTAAGGTGTCTTGTGGTTTTATTTTTCTTTTTGTTTGATAGTTTCCCCAAATTTAAGCAAAGTTTATAATCCTTTAGAACTGAACAGTTAAAGTCAAATTAAATCACAACATGGTTGTGATTGGCAATTTGCTAAGGCTTCAATTATTTAAGCTAAATAAAGTCTATGCAGACGGTCCATTGGGCCTTATTTTTAAAAACCTATTTCTTCAGAATTATATACACGTGACATGTTTGTGATTCTTGTATTGGTTTACAAGGTCATTTAAGTGTTCGCTTATTTGTTTGGTGAAATACACCTTGAACTGTGTTTTGGTCCTAATAAGTTTTACATTGCTGTCACTATTTTTGAAAATAGTTTGAAAATTTGGATCTAGGTATTTTTCTAAAATTTTCAGCCCTAATAAGCAATATTGTTCTTTTATTTTCCTTTTGTATCCAAGATCAGAATTGTGCTTGCTCAGTTATTGTCTATGCAAATTCTTAAGCCTTCTGTGTTTGGATAATTCAATATATACATGAGATTTTCTTCTACTGCAATTTACTATGTGTATTCTGGTCTTACATTTTAAGGTTCCTTCTACTGGACATCAGCAGCCTCTGAAGATCCAGAACATGTGCCCTTCCCCAATCATGGCCGCTCATCCCACAGCACAGCGTGTTTCAGAGAGCCCCCAGCCTTCTCAGTCTCCGCTCACTTTGAGTCAACAAATGCAGTCCCCACACCAACAACAATCTCGACCACCTTCACAGCCTCAGCCCCAGAATCAGACTCCTTCTCGCTCCTGCACACCCTCTCACCCCCCACTTTTTATAATTCATAACCAAACTGCAGAGTCTCCTCAGCCAACGACACAGCCACAGGCCCCAATTCAAGTTCAGCTTCAGCCGCAGCCCACTGCTCACCCTGTCCCTCATCAGCAAGAAATACCTTCTATGTCCCAGTCTCCAAAACCCCCCACAGCACCAGTGGCACAGCATCAGTTTGGTGCGGTCTCCATCAACACAGGGTCAAGTGCAGTAGCGAAGGCCCAGGTACCCAATGCGGGGCTCTCTGCAGAACAGCAGCACCATCTGCAATTAGTGACAGCGCAAATCCAGACATTGTCAACCATCGCTCAACCCTCCCCTCAGCAAAAACAGCTGCTTGAAAAGCTGCACCAGGTATTGAATTTCCATAACTTTTATCAAACATGTATTTCATTTTTTTGCCAATCACCTCCTTTCAATAGCATTTGTTTGTATAAAAATATTGTCATTGTATGTACTTTTTATCATGTCCCTTTGAACTTTTCATCAAGATGATTGCTTTTGTTCTGTAGGTTCATCAGAACATTGTACTGCAGTCCAAACAACCATCTCGGCCTCAAATTCAACCTCAGGCAACGAGTCATTTCGGCTCCCAGCAAGATGTGCCTCTTGACAAAGTGATGTCATCATCTAGTGCTGGTATGCCTGCTCAAATCCCCCCAGTGCTGCAGCCAACATCAGTAGTTGTGAAAACTCCTGCAACAGGTCAGGACCCAATCATCAAATATTGACCACACACTATAGACCTTTCTCAGTCATGTGACTTGGAATGGAACGCCGTCCTGTTGGTTGGCATTCCGCTGATTTGCTCCACCCGCTGCATGTTATTAGCTGTTCTTTACAATGGCGTTACCGGTCTTGATGCTCTCCAAGACGGTTCAGCACTTGAGTGGTCAGGTCAGACAACGATATCTGAACAAATGCTCGTTTGTCGGAGCTCAGGACCCGTCATGTGACTTTTGCTGCCCACCAATGGTCAGAACATAGAGATATACAATGTTTTGATTTGAATTTCTTGTAGCAACCCATTGTTGCAACATAAGTTCCGCTAGCCGATGATGTCAGCTGAGAAAGGTCTATAGATTTTTCATTATCATGTACTAATAATGTCTTTGTTTAGGGGCAAATGACTTGCAGGTATTCTCAGGAGCCCAAGGACCAGCTGGAGCAATGATGAATCAAACCATCACTCCTGTCAGCCTTAACCAGCCTGCACAAGTATGCACTGTATAAAAGCAGACAACTAAAACATTTCCACCAGTCCTTCACACTAATAAAGTGGTTAATGATGATCTTGTTTTTTTCAGGTTCAGCCAAAGCCAGGGGTGATTAGCTCAGTAGGAGGAATGACCCTAGGTAAAGGAGGGGTGCAAATTCAAGTGTTAGGAACTGGTCAGGCTCAAATGCCTGCTCCACAACCGCCTGCTGCTGTACAAACCCATGTAAGACACACACATGCACGTCTGATATCGTTTTCCCAGTTGTTGTTTTTTAATCACTAGTTTATAATACATTTTCAGACAACTATGAAGATGCCTTTTACTGCAGAGCCTAGCAAAGAAGCAAGGTAAATGCTATGGTCTTTTGAATAAAACAAAATGATGTATTTCTTGTATAACAGAGTGAATTAATATAATCTACAGGTTGCTAGAACAGCTAAGAAAACAGCAGGGTGCAGTGCTTCACCCAAACTACAGTGCTCATTTTAACACATTTGAGGACACATTGCAAAGATTGCTGCCTTATCATCTCTATCAAGGAAATATACATTCCTCAGATGACTATGAAAAAGGTACACCTTGTTGTGTTTTGTCATGTTGGTTATCTTTTCATTTTATACTGTATAATGTATTTCATTGTTTTTTTGGGCGTGCAGTGGATGAAGAGTTTGAGAAGGTATCGTCTATGCTTCTGAAGCGAACGCAGACAATGGTCGACAAATACCGGCATTTGCTTTTTTCAGAATCCAAGGTACCTAGATAAATTATTATTATTATTATTATTAGACTCGTATTTTTTCATTGTGATCAGATTAATTTTTTTTTTGTTCATACTAAAGCAGAGACTGGGCCCCTCGGCGGAGATGGTCATGATTGACCGCATGTTCATACAGGAAGAGAAGGTTGCATTGAGTCAAGACAGGATTTTAGCCAAGGAGAAACCAGGTATTTTTGACCTGCTATAAAATAAAAGAATCACACCTACAATGAGTCATATTTCTCAATAACATTATAAATGGATTCAGCCTGGCATGACGTGACCAAGCGTTTTAGGGCTCTACATTTATGCTAATCCAGTCATGATTAAATCTATGATCAATCCCTCTTTTATTCTTTTTCTCCTGTAGCAGTAACAATCCATTATTTGGAGTGGAATTTGTTCTTTTACACTATTCATGTTAGTAAATGCCATATTTATTTAATTCAATAACTAATAATTAAAACAAATAACAATATAAGGGAAATCAAGTTAAATTACTTTCCTATCTCACAATAAAGTTAGTTCCGCCCATTTAGTGTTTAAGGCACCGCCAGAGGTGATGTCTTGAACACTAAAAGTTTCCCTTTCCTTTCAATATTAATACCAACACCCACCCATGTGTCCTACTCTTGTATGATCCTAAAAAACTATTCTGCGGAGTCTAAATGTGATGGCAATATTAAAATATTTGTTTGTTTTATTGCAGAAGAGTTTTTGGAAAATGTGCGCAAATGGGAAAGTGCAGCGTTTTCCCCGGAGAAGTCTTCTACTTCTACTGAGGCCAAGTCAGGAAGTCAAGATTCTCCAACACCTGCAGTTCCTGTATCATCCACTCCGACGCCAAATGTGACCCCAAAACCTCCGACCCCCTCGGCGCCTGCGACTTCTGCTCCTGCTGCCCCTCTCCATCCCGTTTCATCCCCAGCTCCTGCCCCTCCCGTTTCAGCTCCTGCCCCTCCCGTTTCGGCTCCTGCTCCTCCCGCTTCGGCTCCTGCCCCTCCCGTGTCGGCTCCTGTTTCCATGCCCACTTCGGCTTCTGCACCATCCTCTGTTTCTCCTTTCCCCCCAACCAAACTGGTCATAAAGCAGGGAGGAGCTGGAGCCTCCGTGTCCTGGTCCACCAGCTGTCCCACACCTCCCGTCAATTCCACCAAATCTGTCACGGAGCCCATCGTCACTCCAAGCTCCTCCCACAGCCTCGCATCAGCATCTTCGTCCTCACAGTTTTCTTCTTCACCTTTTAACTCTAAAACATCTGATGACGATGACGCGTTGTTGCAGCGAACTAGTAAACCGCCAATAAAGACCTACGAAGCTCGCCGTAGGATCGGTCTGAAGCTGAAAATCAAGCAGGATCAAACGGGCTTCAGCAAGGTGGTTCACAACACTGCCTTAGATCCTGTGCACACACCTCAACCTCAGCAAAGTAGTCAGTCTGTACAGCCATCCTCAAATCAGCTAAATTCTGTTGTACAAGACTCAAAAAACCACCCTTCATCCATCCCTACGGTCATCCGGACTCAGACCTCTGTTTGCACTAGTAGTTCTTCGTCATGTCCCCCCACAGTAAGCACTCAGTCTAACCCAGAGATTAAAAGTAATGCTTCCCACACACAAGCCCCCTCTTCTCTGTCCAACCCCTCTGTTCAAATGAACGGGACAGTCGAAAATCACAGTGGAGGGGGGGTCAAAAACAACCCTGCTGCCTCTAGCACTTCTTCACAAACCACATGTCGCCTGCCCCTTAGGAAAACATACAGAGAAAACGTTAGTCCACGCGTTCGCCCGGGAATACCAGGAGGAGGCGATGAGCGCTTTCCTCGAACAACAGACTCTCCATCCAGTCATAAATCCTCTTCTCCCCCTATAGAAAGGACGGTCATTGCCAGTGTGAAGGTAGAGAAAAGAGACAGCAAGGGGGAGCATGTGTGTAGGGAGTCTAGTAAGGATGTGGGTCGATTAGAAAGTGCAATGCATGGACTGGACCGCGTGGACGAGGTCTTTAGCCGGACTCTCAAAACCTCACAGCATAATGTCCCACTTTCAGACATGGACTGTTCCAAAGACAGGCAGGGCGAGCACACAGACTTTGAGACGGGTGAAAGTAAGTACAAAAAGATGAAAAACAGACAGAGGGCAGGTGGGACATTTAGAATGGACCAGCATGCCCCCGGACCCCCGCCGCCAGAATCTTTCACTCGAGACACTCTGCTTCCCGCTAAACGCTGCAAGTCAGACTCTCCGGATATGGATAATGCCAGCTTCTCCAGTGGCAGTCCTCCTGATGACTCTCTGAATGAGCACTTGCAGTGTGCTATTGACAGCATCCTAAACCTGCAGCAGGAGCCCACTGGTCATGGCCCTCATATCAAAGGCAGACCTCACCACGACCACCACCACCCTGGGATCTCTGCGTCCCTATCCCACAGACCCTCTGTTCTGCCGTCCGCCTCCGCCTCCTCCCTGGCCCCACACCCTCAGGTCCGTGGTCGAGGCCACAATGGCAGCCTGGTGCCCCAGACTCAGAGCAGATAACAGGCCCTCACCCTGACCACTGACACTGGGAACTAATGACAGTGTGTGGGGCTGGGCACTGTGAAAACAGTATCACTGTATACTCTGCCAAGGTGTTATGACTTTGTTTGTCCATTTGAATTGTCCAAACATTTCTGTTTTTACCGTTTGAGGTACTCGCGTGAGTTTGTACGGGGAGTGCTACTGTCATGTACATGAACATGCCTAAATATTTGTGTTCACGGAGCCAAGCATGAGAAGCAAAAGGGTCAGAAATTGTTGTTCTGTTTCCTTTTCTTTCCCTCTTTTCTCTATATTGCGATCAATTCTGTTTAATTTGATATTTTACATTCCCTTCCAAGCCTGATTAAATTCAACACTTTCATGCGGTGTTCCCCAAAGTGCTAAGCAACATGGAGCTCAAACATCAACTCTAAGGTCAAAAATAGTTCTCTTTGTTGTACCTGGAAAAAAAACATTTCACCCTATGTGTCCCACAGTATGACATTTCATAATGTGCTCATCTGGCGTTAATTTACTAAACTAACAAATCTGACACTGCAGTGCCAGTGTTGAAAGAAAAAAATTGAATGAAATGTGAACATTTTCAAAATCGTCACAGTACCTGGGCTAACCAAGGCGCCTTAGTTTGTCCAGCAGGGGGCAGGTCATTTCAAGTCTTTTATCCTTAAACAACTGTATTCCCCTCCCTTATTTGTGTCTGCATTGTTTTCTTTCCCTACTGGTGGACAATTCAAACTCAAACACAGCTCAATGAAATGGAGGGAAAAAAGGAACAATAATAATGTACAAAAAGACAGTAAGAGAATTTGAAGTATAGTATTACAGAATAATTTTGTATTGTATTTATTGTGTATAATGACACTTTTTAAAAAGAAATGTACATTTAGTAAAACTGTAAATTAAACATGGCTTCTTATGAGTTTATTTTGTCTTTCTCGATCTTGTTTTGGACATGTTTGGGTGCCTATGCTTTTATCTTTCGGTGTGACTGTCAGGTGGTGATGACGCTGTGTGTACTCCTGAGTGTAGTAGCCAGTAGATGGTGCATGGAAATCTAGTTCTGCTTTGAATATTTGGATGTCAGGGAGGAGCCAGCAGATGAGGGTAAGCTTTATATAAACTGAGTCATACAAGGTTTAATCTTCACATATTTGTTAGTACTACTTTTTTAGTGTTAAAATTTTATTCTCCTCCCAACATTATTTACACCTCCCCTCCTCCCTGCCACATACCCCCTGGTCCACGCCCTTTGACCACAACCCATCTCAGAGTTTTAGTGCTGCCCACAGCGTTGCATCCCCTGAAGAGGAGGCACTGGAGAGAAGGAAAAGAGGGAGGAAAAGTTATCTCCAGTGTGGTGCTTGTGTTTGCTCTCTGCTGGTTTCAACAGGCAGGGGAAGGATCCGTGCCAGGTCCACAGCTCATCTGAAATACATTAAACTCTGGAGAAGAACTATCCTCTGTAATCTGGGATCCTATTTGCTGTTAGAGGAACACCCATATATGCAGCAGCTCCTCCATTTGACTCTTTTGAGGAGAAATCTTTTCCGACGGATGCCAGAAAGCGCCCCTAATCCTTGGCGTGTTGTGTGCGCTTCTATACTCTGGTAAATACTTGCATTTTTGCTGTTTGTTCTATTTATTTGCATGCCACTTTGGTTCATCTAAGGTCGCTTTGAGCCTCCACGTTATGCTCTAGTTTCCATTCTGAGAAACAACCCCCACTTTTTTTTTTTAATAGCCTACAGCTTTAAAGTTTGCTAGTAAAAATAATTTTCAATCCAATGCATGTGTGGATGCGGAAGAGTTAATTTTATATTCCCACAAAAAGTCTTGTGACTACTAATTGTGTCAGATGGGTCAGTATTTTCATAAGAAGCTCTCTCAAATGAGTTCATGTCTGCCAATGCATATCCTGCTATGTCTCTATTTGGTCATATGTTCTCTGTAGGCACAACACTTGGAGGTTTTTCCCTTGTATGGATCCTTTCTCTTAGACATCTTTAACTGTTAGAATCAATTAGTTTTTTCCTGATTCGCTCAGACAAACTGCTGAGGTCAAAAGGAATGACTTACTCATTTCACTGCAGGACATGAGCTGTGCCTGTGCAAATCCTGATGCAGGGTTGGGTTTGCAAGTTTTCCATTCTACTCAAAAATGTTTCCAGGCATGCACTGACAAAACTTAAGAGTCATTGGGTGGGCGAAGCTGCATCAGATTAAGCTTTTTTGCCTTTTGATGTTGATGTGTGCATATTATTTTACTTTACAGGGAGTTATTACCACAATAAAACCGGGGATCATCTCCTGAACAATAGCAAACCATCTGCTGTATTGCCTTCCTAAGTTGTGAGTGTATCTGGAGGTATCCAAGGACAAGTGAGAAGCAGCAGAATAAATACAGGAAACACCTGAAGGTTTTTCCAGCATCTACCACAGGAAATACAGCATCAAACATACACACGTCTGACAGCGCTGAAGACTTAAAAAAAAATTTAAAAAATTAAACATGTCTCGTTGGGGGAAAAAGAATGTGAAGAAAGCACCTGAAGTGATCCGCACTGTGACCGAAGGGCTCAAGTCTCTATATCGAAAGAAACTGTTGCCTCTGGAGCAGTATTATGGTTTTCATGACTTCCACTCTCCCAGCCTTGAGGACGCAGATTTTGATAACAAACCTATGGTACTGGTCGTTGGACAGTACTCTACTGGAAAGACAACATTCATCAAGTAAGGGCAAAACTACATCTAAAGATAAAAAAGGAATATCATCATTAATAACTTTGTTTCTCTCTCGTTGTCCATGTGCGTTGGCAGGTACCTATTGGAGCAGGACATTCCTGGAAGTCGGGTGGGACCTGAGCCCACCACCGACTGCTTCACAGCCATCATGCACGGGGATGTGGAAGGAGTCATCCCTGGAAATGCTCTTATTGTAGATCCCAACAAACCTTTCCGAAAACTCAACCCTTTTGGAAACACATTTCTTAACAGGTAAGTGAGAACATCTTTACACTGCCACAAACATTGATGGAAATGGTACGAATTTATGGATGAAAAGGAGAAGAGATAACAGGAGTTTAGCCCATTGGAATTTCTAGTTCTTGTGCCAAATGTCAGACGCAGAAGGCACTTTCCTTATTTGTGGAAAATCTGAGGAAGGGAGCGATATCACTAGAGAGGGCGATGAAAGCTAATGTACTCAGAGAGGAACTCTGTGCGCAAGTTGAGGTCAAAGGGCTGTACAGCCCCCAAAGACAAATATGTGAAGTCATCAGGGATGTACAGGAATTACATAAATACTCCCCAAAGCTCTCAATTTGACTGAAACACTTCTATATTAAAACTGGTGAATTTTACTTGATGCCATGGAAATATTGCTGTTAATGAAGTAGAGCCAAAGTCCAAAAGTGGCAAAAACATAAAAAGCCTCCTGTTAGCAGTGCCAGTGTAATAGTGTGATGATGATTTTCCATCAGGGGCCCTCAGTCCCTTAGTGGGGTGTGTTTGTGAATGTACTTGCGTCTCTCCTTTTGCTTTGACTTCCTGTTCTGGAGTCGTTAACATCATAAACTACAGGAAGGCATGTTGTTGTTCTAGGCCGCAAACTGTTAGCACGCCTTATTGTTTGATTCTGGCACTAGTGACCATTTTCCTTCAGGAAACCATGAGCATTGAAAGTCTGTTTCTATACAATGGTCTGCAGGAGAGCAAATGGAAAAGGTGGTCCAATCTGGTTTTTGCATCAAATCTTTTTTTCTTTTCATAACTGTGAACTAAAATGGGTTAAATGATTGTTTTTCACATTTTACCTTTAAAGACAACTTTTAAAACTTACAGTATGCACCTCTGTTTGCTGCTGGCAATCCCAGGTTCCAATGTGCCCAGATGAACAACCAGGTCCTGGAAAGCATCAGCATCATTGACACGCCTGGAATCCTGTCCGGGGCCAAGCAGAGAGTGAGTCGAGGTGAGAGAAACAGCAAAGGTGAGGAGGGGGCGAGGGGTTCTCAGAGACACATCCCAAACTTCATCAAACCATCTCCTCATGTTTAACTCATGACAGACTCACAGTGTCACAATCTGCTGGCAGCAAACCGGCAGCTCCACTCGCGCAGCAGTGCACTCAGCAACTATACTTGTTAATCGAGAGCAGGAACACTTCTGCTGAGAATACTGTTGTGGACCATCACTCATTTAATCGTGGTTTCTAACATCAGCTCCATACCTTCATGCAAATGATCTTGAAAGCATGATTTACTACTAACAAACACGGCGTTCAGAAGAAAAGCTTGCCCACAGATGGTAGGCAGGCAGCTGTGGTTGATATTGTTTCAATGCCAATGGTGCAGGGGTGAAAGAATGCTGCAGCAATTCCTATGGTCTGACTGTAGTAAACAAATGGTTGCGTTTGGCAGCTGTTTAATTATGCAATGAACTATTTGAACCCTACAGTATACAGCATCATGTTTTTTATTGAGTCTTTTTTTTATCTGCAGGTCTTTGGAAACATGAGCTGTGGAGATAAAGTTGGATTGGATGTATCAAATTTATGAGATTAAAAAGGAAAATATAAACCAAAAAAGAATTCAATACATACTGTATATAATAAGCGTATAGTGGATTATATATACATTTTGTCAAAAGAAGGCTGGGTTTGTGTCTGTGTTGACCTCAGTTCCTTCCTCTGCAGCCTCGCCACTGTGTTTTGTCTCTCACTTTTACTTATGCCAGTTTGTTTTTAATCCGACCAGGCTATGACTTCCCGGCAGTGCTGCGCTGGTTTGCAGAGCGCGTGGACCGCATCATATTGCTGTTCGATGCTCATAAATTGGAAATTTCAGATGAATTCTCTGAGGCCATCGGGGCCCTGAAAGGCAACGAAGATAAGCTGCGTGTGGTGCTGAACAAGGCTGACATGGTGGGGACGCAGCAGCTCATGAGAGTCTATGGTGCCCTGATGTGGTCCCTGGGAAAGGTCTTTGGGACTCCAGAGGTTCTGCGGGTCTACATTGGGTCTTTCTGGTCCGAGCCACTGATGGTCACCGACAACCGTAAACTCTTTGAGCTGGAGGAGGAGGACCTGTTTGCTGATATCCAGAACCTGCCTCGTAATGCAGCTCTGCGCAAACTCAACGACCTGGTGAAGAGAGCCCGACTGGTCAGGGTCAGTACAGCCAAACTTACAAAGAATTCATTCATAGATACAAGGCCAGAAGTGTGTGTTGACGGTGATCCTGTTTTCATGACTCCTAGGTCCATGCACATATTATCAGCTATTTGAAGCAGGAGATGCCCTCTGTCTTCAGGAAAGATAACAAAAAGAAAAACCTCATATACCAGCTGCCAGTTATTTTTTCGAAGATTCAGCTGCAGCACAACATCTCGCCGGGGGACTTTCCAGATTGTACAAAAATGCAGGTCTGTCACTCTTTTAGTCATCAATAAATTTGGAGGACGTCCACAGTGGGTTCAGGGAGTACTCAATTACTCCTCTGATTACACTCATGCTTTGATATGTAAGGATGTACAAACACTGAAATATATCAACTTAGCTCATATGATTGTGATAAATGGAAGGGGCTTGCATTTCTTGTCCGAATACTTCTACACTTTTTCTTCTTCCCATCCCCTTTTTAATTTTTTTTTTTTTTTTAACATAATGTACTATTGTAAGGGAATCTAAATTTATACTAGTAGAAAACACCCAATATAATTTTAATATATAACCCATAAGGTTTGACTAACTAATCTATATTTCTCTACAGGAACAGCTGATGGTGCATGATTTCACCAAATTTAAAACCTTAAAGCCAAATTTGATGGCAGCCCTAGATGAGCTGCTGTCGGGTGATATCGCCAAATTGATGCCCCTTCTGCGGCAGGAGGAGCTAGAAGCAGGGGACCAGCCCGGTGTGCAGGGAGGAGCTTTCATGGGCACCCGTGCTGGGCCATTCGGTGAGGGAGACCCCTTTGCTGAGGAGAATGGAGAGGCAGAAGAGGAGGAAGATTCTTGGGTAGTGACCAAAGACAAACCGAAATATGATGAGATTTTCTACAACCTGGCTCCCAGTGAAGGTAAACTGAGCGGCACCAAGGCTAAGGACTGGATGGTGAGTTCCCGCCTCCCCAACTCAGTACTGGGACGCATCTGGAAGCTGTCAGATGTGGATCACGATGGCATGTTGGATGATGAAGAATTCGCCCTGGCAAGTCACCTGATTGAAGTGAAACTCGATGGCCATGGGTTGCCCCCTGAGCTGCCCTCACGACTTGTACCCCCGTCCAAACGCAGACAAAAAGGTTCAGATGCATAAAGACTAAAAGATATTTCACTCATGCTACTGTTTCTATTTACCCCTGCTGAGAAGCTGTATGCAATTTCTTTTTACTTTTTATTTAAGTGCAACTTTGGCCTAGATTTTCAAATGATTGTGTTGTAAAGAGAAGAGTGCTTGTAGCTTCTGCTTGGCCTCAAGGTTTTCTTGTATAATGAGCTCTTTAATCAGTTTTTTTTGCTAAGCAGAAGTAAAAGTTTGATGCCATCTGAGAGAACCTTTATTTAATATGAACTAAAGAAAAAATATAATTGCTTATACTACCTAATATCACTCAAACTGATCATTTCATCAGTGACTAAACTTCTCAAGATGAATGGATAATAGTAGTAAATATATTTGAACTAATATTTTTTTTAAACGATGAGTTGCAAATGTAATCTTCCACTTGCTTTATCACAATGTGCTGATATATTCAAACTATACTATATTTCTGCAATAAAAACTTTGTATGTTTATATCACAGATGAAAATAACATGCTGAATCTTTTGTACTGGACTGAATATAACCGAATGACTACTGTGCACCTCCTCACTACTTGTTGAGATCATAATCAAATAAAAATTTAGCAACTGTGAAATGTCACTCTGTAACCATTTTGTTGGTTGAATCCTTTTTTTTGTGTAACAGCAACTTAACCAGCGTTTCCTAATTTTTATATCAAGCTCTTTTGGTTACTTGGAGACCATAAAAACAATGACTCACTCTCTCCCTTGCCAAGTCCCCATACCACTATTTTCCAATTTACTCTCTCCTTCCCACCAACCTCCCTCAAACTGCAACATACGGGTCATTCATTTTCACTGTTTGTCCATCTTTCTGCGGGGATAGCCTGTGTAAACTGTGGCGGGTATGCCCAAATATCTACCCTGTATGCGTGTGTCACAGTCCTTAAACATTCACTGAAAGAAGGCTGGCCTTTCAGGGCATTTCCACTCCTCCATGGAAAGAAACACAAATGAGAAACAGGCAATCCAGTTCTCTCCTTGCTGCCTCATAGTGACTCATATGTGAAGAATGCAGAGGGCTGGCCTAGGAGCTATTAATATCTCCTTTCCTAGGGTCCGCTAAGTTTCCTAAGGCTCAAGAACAGGAGCTATACACTGTATTATAGTAGAAAAAACATTACTGACATACAGTATATCCTTATATGGACACTAATGGACTAAATATGCATTCTTCACCACACCCTTCCCAAGCTATCGGTGAAGAGTATGCTTTTAAAAAAACATGTAGCCTATTGCTGTGTACAGTACTTTAAGCCTCCCCATCAGGATGAGTAAACAATAGTCTTATGTAATCTGATATTCTAGGCTCTAAAAGATACACAAGTCTCGCAGACAGGGTCAACATAGACATCTTCACGTCACAGATGTCCAATGAAGCTGAGTCAAGGAAATTGGGGTCCCTGTGTACGTCACTGTGTTTACATGGGGAATTCCTCACAAAAAAAAACGTATCTCAAAGAATGGACAGAACAAGAACGAGGGTGACACCTGGTGGACGATGTGCGATCCTGCAAATCTCTTTTTAAAAACAGTTGCCCTGACACAACTAAGATATTGCACTGATGTTTATGTTAAAATTCCAATACTACATAGACTAAAATCCATAGTTTTGTATATACGTCAGTTAATTATTGTAGCAGAATTGTATAGCTTTTGTAATAAACACACACTGATATTCCAATAGGTGAAATTTATTTATCAAAACAGTTTTAAATGTTGAATGTTTCAAATGTTATGTTACATTGTTTACAAACAGCCATGAAAGGGAAACTTTGACAAAGACAACTTCAAACTTCTTGCTGCATAATTTCCAAATAGAGTGACAGACTTTGTGCTTAGAAACTAAAATGATTTTTAATGTCCTTGATCTGTTTCATGGTGTCTCCTATCTGCTGTGCCTGTTCTCTGAGAACATCCTGCACCACCTTCTTCTGTTGGGCGTTCAACTGCACTGGGGTCTTCCCTGCAGCCTGGTCCTTGCCAAGTTGTGTCTTCTGGTACTCCATCTTCATGTTAACCTGCTTGATGCTGTTATCTAGGTTTTTCAGTTGATCACTGATGGACTGGAGCTCTTTCTTCATATCCTTTTCACTGCTTGACAAAATTGGAAGTTGGTTTTGAAGGCTACCAAGCACCTTTTTAACACGGTTTGTAATGGTCTCCTGTCGATACTTTGCATCCTCATACTTATCAGCCAACCGCTCTGCTGCCTCCCTTAGACTCTTCTTCTCCTCTTTGCACAGAGCAAGCTCCTCCAACTGCTTGTTCTTCTGTCCTGTGAGCAGCTTCACCCTCTTTTGCATCTCTTCCCGGGCCATGTCCTGTTTCAAGATGTATTCCTCCCTGAACACTTGTGTAGCTCTGCTGAGGAGTTGCAGACATTCCTCAGGGGGTGGCGACGTGGCTTTATCACCAGCTTTCAAAACAATAGGATTGGTTGAGCTGCGTGTCAATATGTTACGAATATGCAGCTCAAAGGAATCATCGGCAATGGTGCGCAAAGGTGAACTGCCCAAACCTGGCCCAGGATCGGAGCAAAGCAAGGGAGGAGAAGGAGGCCGGATGGAACTCAGTAGGGGCAACAGGATGCACTCAAAGCTGCTGGTGATGCAAATCATAGTCGCCCCCAGAGAAAGATCGGACAAAATCACAAAGCCATGCACTGGGGCTGACTCACTTGTTGGCAGAGGTTTGGTACAAAGGATGTGCTCCACAATGCAACGCTTGTCAGCCGCCAGCTCTTGAAGGCTATCCTTGTCCTCTTCACCTGAATGAAGAAACTTTTGCAGTTTATTTACCCAGATGAGACCCACACTGTGCACCCCTGCCTCATGGGTGCAATGATACCGGTGCTGGCACAACGCGTCTCTGTGCAGCTGAATTGGGCAAGTAAAGTCAAACTCCTGGGGCTCCTCATCCTCTCCAGCAGCCACTTTAAGGGTGAGCTCCAACTCCACACACTCGAACACATACAGGGCTGGCACTGCATCTGGGTTCGCAATCCATTTTTCAACTGATTCTTCCTCTTCTTCAGATTCTAGCACGACACAGTGATACAGAGTCCCTGTTTCTGTGGCAATGACCAGGATGTTGGGCTCAGATGGGAGACAGAGGATGGAACAGGCATCGTACCCATAGTTATCAGCAGCAGCAGGATACATAGGGAGAGGTCCAACTGGTTTGCTCAAAGTGATCCCGTTGCTCTGGCTTGTGTAGCTCAAAAATGTCTCCCCATTTTCAAAGAGGATGTACAGGGGGTAAAGAATGTGTTCTTTGGAGAGCTGTCCAGACAATTTTCTGGGAGCAGAGCAGACTGTCCCGAAGTCAAACGCCACTGCAATTTCTCCGAGAGAGGCAGCGAAGGAGCGGGCTGGCTGATGTGCTGAGCTGTCATCTTCGGACTGCAAAAGTGAAAGGATTTTTGCTGGCGTCTGGGGCGACTTCAAACTGTAAAACCTGATTGTATTGTCCGATGTGAGGAACACTAAGTGGGGATCTTCTGTCTCAGTGGGATACCAGGCGGCCTGTCGTAGAGTCACAGAAGGAGAGCTGGTGAAGAAACGCTCCGCCACTGGGATGGTCCTGCAGTTGATTTCGCTCTTGCCGCCTTCATACTCGGACTTTTTACCCCAACGCTGGGGTAGTTCCAGCACACAGACACCCCGCTTGCCAATGAGCGCTACATGATGCCGAGCTGGACTCAGTAGCACTTGGCTCACCTCAAAAAACGGAGGATTAATACACATGAGGGTCTGATATTTTCCATTGCTGGGATCTTCTTCCTGAGACAAGTTTATCTGTCGCAGATTAGTAGTGTAAAAAGCGCGCGCTGCTTCATCCCACAGAAAAAAGTCCCCACCTAGACAAAAGGCGAGATTTTTGGCAACACCCCTCTCGTTCCCGTTGAGCCCAAGCGGAAGATTTTCGCGGATTTTGGTGAAGATTGCATGGTCCGGCAGATCATTTTGCCAACGTTCGGTGTTGAATGCCGCCATCTTGAACTGCCAATCGAATGTGAAAACAGTCATGGCAACGCTGGGGTTTACGACAGTGCTTTAACGTATTCTGTTGCCCGGTGCCGTACTTTCTGCAGAATCACTATGGCGCTGAAAGAGACAACGGGACTGTATGAGACCCTAAAAGCGGAATGGAACAAGAAAACCCCAAATCTGAGCAAATGTGGAGAGCATTTGAGCAAACTGAAGGTAAAATATGTCCCGCCGCCATCTGATTATATTCCTACATTGCTCGCTGATACAGTTTTGTGTAAAACTTAACGTACTTGTCAGCTATAGTAGCTGGAATTGCTAAGGAAGCTAACCTTTGCTAATCGAGCTAACCTGTTTTCATGGTTATAAATGTCCACAAACATTGTTGTCCCCTGTAATAATTATAATATTTATTATAATTATTGTAGTAACAACTACTCTGCCATACACGATACCTCAAATATTAAGCATAACCTCTGTATTATTTTGTCGTTGGCATGATTGTAACTGAAGATAGAGTTGCATTTTGGCATTGCAATAATTTCTTGTGGGTTAATATCAGGATGACACCAATTGAACATGTTTTATTCTGTTTTCTATACAGGTTTCATTACTCGAGCTTAACTTTCTTCCCACAACTGGGTCATCACTCACCAAGCAACAGCTCATATTGGCCCGTAAGTGTTAATGGCATTATCATCATTACTACTACCTGTATCAAAGCTGTGACAGTGACTGTTTACTGATGTGTTGCAGGTGATGTCCTGGAGATTGGAGCTTTGTGGAGTATCCTCAAGAAGGATATCCCCTCTTTTGAAAGATACATGGCACAGTTAAAATGTTACTACTTTGACTACAAGTAATATTTTAGTCCTAGTGCACTTTATTATTTTGTTTAAATGTATTACTTATTGACACCCATTGTTTGTTTTCAAGGGATGAACTACCTGAGGCGGCCTACATGCACCAGTTACTTGGGTTGAACTTGCTCTTCCTGTTATCACAGAATCGAGTCTCAGAGTTTCATACAGAACTTGAGAGGCTAAGTGCCAAAGACATCCAGACAAATGTGTACATCAGGCACCCAGTGTCTTTAGAGCAGGTTGAAACCCTTTTCTTTGTACAGATATAAAATGTTTACATGGTTATGTCAGTACTTCTTTATCAGGCCTATTATATACAGTAGTATGACATGAGCTGATATGTGTTGTGTATATTCTACTTTGTTAGTACCTGATGGAAGGAAGCTATAATAAGGTATTTCTTGCAAAAGGAAACATACCTGCTGAGAGCTACACCTTCTTTATTGATATTCTCCTCGACACAATCCGGTAAGGGCCATTCTGGCACTCCAATTTAATTACTTATTGTTGTCTGTTGTAATAGTTGATTGTCTATATGCAATAGTCGCACAAGTGTGTTCCTGAAGTTGTTGAGAGTTGTCTTAAGTAACTTTAAAGAACTGTGTGTATTTTGTTTCAGTGATGAAATTGCTGGTTGCATAGAGAAGGCATATGAACAAATCCAGTTCAGTGAAGCCACACGAGTGCTTTTCTTCAGTTCTCCTAAAAAGATGACAGAATATGCCAAGAAGGTATGGATGATCTTTAACATTAATGAAATGTAATGTGTGTTTTGAAAGAAATATAGGTTGAAAAATAGGTTGTTCCTCGCCGTGGAGGAAGGGCTAAGGATGTGGGACACTCTAAGCTTGTTCTGTCCAATTTACTTATTTACGGGACATTACATCTGGTTGTGACATTTCATTTGTGTGTGACATTCATTTGTGTGTGACTTATTTTGATCATTCTTGATGTCTGATATTGATTTGTTTTTGTCCATACTGACCTTTGAGACAACTCCTGTTGTGATAGTGGGCGTTACAAAAATAAATTGATTGATTGATTGAAATACTAATGATAGTCTTTGTATTACAGAGGAAATGGACCTTGAGCTCTGATGGATATTATTCTTTTACCAGTCAACAGCAGCGCACAGAGGACGTAAACATCCCCTCTACAGAACTGGCACAGCAGGTCATCGAATACGCAAGGCAGTTGGAAATGATTGTGTAATCTGTGTTAATACTCTTTTGTAAAAGTCTCATCAGATATATTCACTGGCTAAATTTTGGGATTCTCTTTTTTTATTGCCACACAATTGCATAAGTGGAATCCATTGCAACATCCTGACCGTAATAACTCGCATTCAATAGGCGAACAAATTCTCAGAATTTAACTTAATTTGCCAAAATTAAACACTTTAACCATAACCTATTATCTAGACAAAAAAAATAATCACCAGTGAATTGTGCTTACAATTCTTTCCCCCCTGTCTAACCCCTCCCAAAAAACCTAATAAACCATAAACATTTTGAAAGAAATCTTGGTGTGTCATTTTCAGTTTAAACTTTTTTTTCTTCTTCTCCGTCTTCAATCTGTGTCAATGCCACAAAGCAAACATACTTTCAATGATAAAATGATTGATGTGACCCCTCACTTACCACTTAATGACATTACATATTGGGTGACAAATGTGTGTTTTTATTTTTTTTTGACTACATCTTGTTAACAGTGGGTTGCCTTTAAACTTGGATTTTCCCCCCCCTCCATTCTAAGAGCTAGGATAGCTAGGGCTATTTTTTGTTTAAGAGAAATGTTAAGCATTTTGGTGAACTCCGTTGGCTGTGTTTTTACTCTTTTGTGTCTCAGTTCTCCTGTATCTCCTGAAATGTGGTTCCGGACGATGTGAGCTTTTAGCGCCACCTTCTGTTTGATCAATTGCCTGTTTTGTAGGTACATTGCTTTTAGAAATAGTTTGATGTAGCACCTCACCTGACGACAAATAACTGCTTGTTTTCCTTTATATTAAGCTTTGTTATTTTTAATTATTAAATTGCTTAATATAATAAATTAAGTTAATATTTTGGGTCGTTCTCTGCATTATGATGATTATTTATTTGCATCATCATGAAAGGCATTCCCGAACATAAACGTAGGCATTATTTATGACCTGATTATTAACCAAAAAGAAAGCCAGCACACTCACCTGTTTGTCCATATTAGTTATTTTCCCCAATCATCTTGACATGACTTTCATGTTATTTTGAACAGATAGGGCTGCCACCTGCGAGACAAGAATTTGGCATTCAGAAAAATAAGTTCTCTGGTAAAGTTGTGTTTAGAGGCTAGGTTTTAATACCTTTGTCTGCAACCGGTTTCGAATTTGTTTTGTCATTTTTATTGGTGCAGGTGGTGCAGCGCTTTTCGTGCTGGGAAAAAAAAAAGCTCATCAAGAGAAGCTCTGTCGTGTCCCATCCATCCATGAGCACCCCAGACAATTGCATAAGCTACATTAACTTTTAGCTAAACTACTAGCGTAAGTAAACGTTTTTTTATTGAGCGCATAAATATGCAGCTGATTTCTGATTAACCCTCTAACATAACATAACCCTCTAACCCAAGCACATTTTTGTGCTTTTTGCATTTTATTTTTTGTATAACTTCATTTATAATGAGAAGTGGGTGAAATTTTCCCAGGTGGCATATTTTTGAGTGATCTATTTGTAAACAGCTGTACGAAAAAAAACTCCCGTTGTGGTTCCTTAGCACAAAAATGTGCTCTGGAATTTTATAAAGCTGTAAAAAATCGAAGGATTCATATTTTTTTAAATTTTATTTTACAGGTCTGACCCTCCTCTTTCCGAACATATAAAATAATTATAACTTTTTAACATATTTAACCCTTTCTGTCACAAAGTTGCTGTACTTTATTTCCAAAAAACACAAAAAATTAATTATTTTTTATGCAAAATGGTAAATTTCTGGTCTGGTTGGTGCAGCCAAAATTTGTTGATGTAGTGGC
>OMNZ01108395.1:4198-14926 GCA_900303255.1 Lesueurigobius sanzi
GATTGCCCGAATCATGAATGACAGTATGGGCAAAATTTACGCGTTAGCAGCAAAGGCTAGTTAGCTGTGATGCTAAGCTATGTTAGCCTCTATGAGCGGTTAGTTCACACCAGCTGCCTGAAAGTTGGTAGCTCGATTTGGACACAATTTATACGTAGCGATCCGATTTTGTTTGCCTCACATCGAAGCCTGTTGTTCAAATGTATTCCGTATCTGCCTGTTTTACATTTCCAAGTGTGTATAAACGAACAGAGCGCTGGTAATGTCGAGCTTTAGGCCAGCGGTAAAGAACATACTGGCCCATACACTTGTGTTCTTCGGCCTAAACCAAACTTCCTGCGTCGCGGAGCTCCTTGACTGATTCACCACCGAATGCCTCGCCATTCCAAAGATTTCCTCGTCAACTTGACCCTTTCACACAACGTAATAACACCAGTCGCTTTGTCCATTAAAGCTTGTGTGTAATAATATTCTGCTGCAGGCTATTCGCTAACGTTAGCCTCGATGCTAACTGGCTTATTCTCTCTAAGCAGTTGTTTTTCCAGATTACTTTATTTATGACTTTATTGTCTCCAGTTGTGATCTTAGGAGGTTGTGTAATATAGCTGTGCCTTGGGTGTGACATTAGGAGTGGGGTCGCTAAACGAGGCCCCGTTAGTCGTGTGAATTTGAGAAGTGTGGGTGGTGAGAGCAGGCCTGTGTGGACAGAGATGAAGTGACCACATCTAACATGCCAACCCCCAAACTTGCATCATTTGCCAACAGCACCATTGATTTCGAGCATTAAACAAAGAATTTCCGAGTCTGATAATGGGCCACATTGAGTCTGTTGATACACGCAAGTGTGGCACAGTTTGACTCTTAGCCAATATTGCATAATGCATTGGGGTCGTATAGGCCAGTGATTTTCAAACAGTGTGCCTTGAGGGACTGTTAATTTCTTCTTGGAATACATTCCGATCTCAATTACCTGCTTCACATTGTGCGTTTTTAGTAACGTGTCGTTGTTGAGCTTCCTGATCAAACATTTGAAGCACAAAAGTCACCAAAACAATCGGGCAGAAAACAACTGAATCAAAAATGTAATTATATATTATACATTTATTATATTCTTTTAATGCTGAAATTATCCTGTCCCTGTATTGTGTTATGTACACCAGTGGTTCCCAACCTTTTTTGTCTTGCATACCCCTTGGCCTTTTATTTATACTCCCATGTACCCCTTGCCTCAATGGTTTTGGTGATTAGAAAAGTGACAACCCCTTTTGATCAGTAAAAAGGCAACTAAATATTGTCAAACTCTCACTCTTTACAGTTAAATGTTGTAAATAAGATAATACTTTATTGATCTCACAATGGAGAAATTCACTATAGTTTTTCTTTGAACATAATAATGAAATATACAATTCAATTTGATCTTAATTTGTATCTGAAAGTATTCCAAGTACCCCTAAGTATCCTAAGCTCTCGCGTACCCCCAAGGGTCCCTGTACCCCTGGTTGGGAAACACTGATGTACACAACCTGCTAACCCAGTGGTTTATAGCTGTACAGAATTGTGTTGAAATGCATTTGACTTTTGTATTACTTTTGCAGTTCATATTTCTTGATATGAACTGTGAATGTTAATGCTCTTGGATGTGTTTTTACTTGTGCGCTTTGGAGTAAAACATGAATCTTTATCTCAGTCTGAAAAATGTTATAGTTGAGGGAATCTTATTTGGATGGGTGGTTGTAAGCTTTTGTAGCCATAGTTCAGTCCACAGAGCCAGACACAGACATTAGTTACACTGTATCTACATGTTGTCATTCAGTATTGTTTGATGATTGTCTTTTCAAGAAGAAAAGGGTGCCGTGATTCCAAAATAAAAATATGGAATTAACCAATCACAAAATATGTCAACCTTGCTTACCTAACCCACACAATATTTACAAATCATTACCAAAATAATTTTAGAATTGAAATTTGTGGCTTTACTACTATTAAGTTCTCTTTCTTTCTTATTAGTATTTGTTGTAAATACCTCCAGATGAATTAGGGAAAAATTATTCCAGCAGAGACTTAAACTTAAATAAATACCTTTAAAATAAGACTATTATTGTCAGTTTCTGTAAACAATGTTTGAATTGTCTTGAGTTTTGTCTTATGCAGTGAATCACTTTCTTTTGTGAACCAAACACAACAATCATTTTTTGACTAATCACAATGTCAGTCAAGCATTAGTCAAACACATGACACTAAAACCTAGTTTCATACTTTCATTTCAGTATACAACACAGCTAAAGTGCACTTTACAATAGCACAAGTCAGTTCTTGTCTGGCCTGACAGTTCAGATAGTGACTGTAAGTGAGTGCGCCCTCATAGAAAGCTTCTTGTGTTGGAATACATTCATTTAGCATCTGTCTAATTGTATATATAGTTGGTTATATAGCACAGCAAATGTTGTTGACGAGACCAAAAAGGCGACATGTAGTGATAGGATCAGGGACTGAATAGAAGCTTTAGTACAATATTGCAATAATGTTGTTATTGTCATTGCGTTGATGTTACTGAATTGTCTTTCAGTTGGAGCAGGTGACAATACAACTCTATGGGAGGGAAACACTTTTTGAAAGAAATCTCCAAAAATAATATTGACAAATGTTGTACTTGATCAGTATTTGATAGTGATTGGCTTCACAAACCTGCCATATTATTGTTATGGCTGAAATCATGCATATGTTTTTGAATATTGTCACCACTTTTGTGACCGTTTTTGTTTCATGTGGATTGACCCAGGAATTACAGAGAAATTAGCAACAAACTAATCTGCATTTTGAAGCATTAGTATTTTCCGCTGCCTTCCACCTCAATTTGAAACTATACTAACCACTCTTCAAGATGTCACATGCATGCAGCCTGTAACAAAATATTGCACACGCGTATTGCATATGGCAATCATATTCATGTTACCATTTTACTTGGGCTCAGAGTAGACAACCATATAGTGTACCAGTCTGATATCACGGTTTATAAATGAAAACGTTGTAATTATAAGAGGTTTTACTTTCTACAGAGCCAAAAAAAACCACAATACGGTATCGGATAGGTTTTGGTCCAGGTACTCGCTGATACCAATACCTGGAAAAAAACTACGCTATTGTATCATCCCTAGAGGTAGCCCCATGTGAAAAGAGAAATCCCACATTGTCGAACCCAAAAGCATCGACTTTACAGAGGAGCTAACCATCCCATTGTAAAGATGGTCAGTCTGAAGAGGTCCCAGCACCAGCCACTGGTCCTGTGTAAAAATGTGCACTGTGAACTAAAAATAGTGACTTAATGTGCAGCCCTATTTGATGATAAAGAAGGCCATAGCTCGCTCTGATGGAAGCGTGTCTCCGAGTACTCAGTCTTGCATGAGAGGCTGGGTCTGAGGAGGCCTGTGCTTTCTGGACCTCGGCCCTGAATGTCAGATGGGGCCGCTCCTGTGATGTGTGGGAGTGCGCTCTCTCTCCAGCCTGGCTCATAAACGGCCCATACAACAACTATATTGATTTCTGTTGACAAAGCTCTCTGCGCAGTGGAAAAAAAAACAGACCACGCTGAACCTGAGTTAAAAGACACAACGCCAGAGTGCACTTTTAACACACAGGCACAGTATTAAGTTCCATTTTCATTTTGTCTGGGGCCGGGCCATACCAGTATTGTATCAAAAAATGTTTTTATGTACTAATGGTATTGGGATAGAAAGATACAGAAAACTAGTATCAAAAATATTTTCCTTTTTAACGCAAGTTTTGTCTGTGTGTGGGTCCTGAGACAGCACTAAATAAAGTTACTTGGATGTTTCAGCTCAAATAAATGATAATACATGAAAAAAATAGTCTTTTATGGAATAAATGACCATTATTGATGACTAGATGACCAATAATTTAGTATAGGTATCGGAAAAAAGCATCGTTCAGGCACCGGTATCGTATGAAGAAACATCAACTGCTACCCAGCCTAAAGTTTGGGTGGTTGCAAATTAGCAAATTCCACCACTGCAAGTAATTATACTGTGTAGTTTAGACCAGACAGTTGGCATTCAATTATGCATACTTTAATGCTGGATATGATCAAAATCTGCTCTGTGTGAGCTGAATATTAATTTTTGAAACTTGAATAGCAAATGTATTTGGAATTAGAGTACAGAAAAATCACAATTGGTATGGCTAAGAAGGAAATGAAAAGCAAAGCCATACTATAATGGCTAGTTTTGCATCTGCAGCCTATGGTTTTAGAAGCACATGTGGCTTTAAGCCCTGCTCTTTGCAGCTCTTGGCTCTTTAGTGAAAGGTGGTCAGGTTAACTCCTGGTTTGATCATGCTATGATTACGGAATCATCTGAAGTCTGAGAGCTTTTAGTCCTGGTTAAGTACTGGTTTAGCCCTGGTTCAGTCCTCGCGTTCACTGTAAACAAACTAAAAGTGGCTGTTTGGGTTTCAAACCTTGCAGATCCACCCAGCCTTTGATGATCATGAACAACATGGCTACATACACCGTAACAGCAGCACACAGTCAAATGTGTTTGATTGGAGTTTTGATCTCTGAAAGTGGGTCATTTTGCTGCGTGTGGCTCACTCGGGGCAGACTCCAGTTTGTCTGATTCAAATGAAAGGCACACTCCAAACACTGAGTGGCAGAGGTTACATCAGCAGCTTTTTAGGTTAAATCCTGGTGTGGCTGTGCTGTGTGGAAGCAGCTTCGTGAACAGGAAGTAGGAAGACAGGAGTTTGTGAAGGTGAATGTATGGAAAAGGAAGTCATGGGCAGAGCTTTATTAGAGTGACATATCCTCAGAGTCCGTTAAGCTGCCGAGGGCTGCACAGTTATATCGCAGTCCAATAGAAAATTATCATCACACTTCGATATTCAATTATTGTTTGAATATTGACATTAATGCAATTGCAATAATATTATTGTGATAGTTTACTGAACCTTTTTACACAACACAATACATTTAAACAAAATAGTTTATTGGTACATACATACATACATTGTTTTCAAGTAATCTACAATACTCCATGCTATTTGACACACTATTAGTTATTAATATGGAGGACATGACATGTGCCAGGAATCCCAGAAGTCTTGTTGGTTTTGACGACACAATCTTAAAGTGGTTTCATGATGTTCACACACCTAGTGCTCTGCTCCAGCTGAGAAACACCTGTGATGATTTCTGGTGTCCACTGTCCTCCTGACGGCCGTGTAACCACAGCCAGAGCAGTTCAAGTTACAGCACAGAGCAGCTCTTTCCTGTGGATGGAAGCTAACGCTGCAGCGTCTGAGCATCAAGTATCTAATGCAGTCAGCTGGTGGCCCAATGAGCGCCTGAACACAAATCATTCTGAAAGCTCCAATATCACATATTTTATCTTCAGCCTTTTGGAAAACAATACTTTTCAAAGCCAGATCCCTGAGTGGACAGATTTGCCAAATTTGCCACTAAAAGTACTGGCCAGAATATGTCTCTTTTTCAAGAGAGTTTTCAAATTAACCTTTTTGCAACTGATCAGATTCTGATGCGCCGATCCCATTTGGAATCTATACCTGATACAATATCAGGTATAGATTCCAAATGTCCGACACTGAACTGATACAACTGGTAGCACTTTAGAATACAGCCCAGTAACTGCTGGTAACTACTAGGTAATTAGGTTTGGGGGTTAGGGTTATTTACCTAAGAGGTACTGGTAATTATTGTTTTTAGTGATCGCAATTACTAGTAATTACTAAGGTAATTACCTAGTAGTGAACAGCACTATGCTAAGGCTAGCTTCAACCAATCAAATATTTAAAGTAGTGAAATGCGTAATTTTGATCACTGTTGAAGGTCTGTGTTTGTATTTTAGTAAAATACTGATTAATTCCTGTAATTCAGGATTTGCTAAAGCAGTTATGGAGCAGTTGGAAAGTTTAGCTATTTTGGTGCTTTGTTTTACCCCTCACTGTAGCTTCCAACGGGACAAACGTTTGTGGGTGCCGCGTTCACAAAGTTGTTGTCTGTATCTATGGAACTGTTATGAATTACCAGTAAAATTAATATAGTTTTCTTGTTTGTCTTACAGGAGGGATTTCATCAGTGGTCAGAGCCCCGTGTGGATCGACCTTCTAAAAGCTACACTTCCAAATGCACCGCCCCACTACTGTGTTATGGTAGAGGCCACAGCTAGCGCAGCCTCTCCGCTTCATATTTTAGCATGTTAGCGTACGGCTAGCTGTCCTCCATCTTCATCTCTGGCCCCTCGAGGGGGAGCTCTCATCTCGGTACCGCTGCCCCCCAAAACACCATTTCATCACATTCTTTGGTTTCCCATCCAGCTTTTCATCAGCTTTTATTTTAGGTGTCATTGCTCACGTAGCCTCATCACCGTCTTCAACTTCCTACTTTTGCTTGTTTAGCTCGTTTTTCTACCGCGCACACAAATTCCCAACTGGGAAAAAAGGGGTAAAATCTCAACAAAAGCAAAAGCCAGTCACCTCCAAACAGCGAGGCCGCGAGACGGTCTTTCCGGTGGTCCCCTGGGGTGCATGGAACTGGCCTAACCGTGGAGAAGCCGGGCTACCACAAGCTGATGGACTTTGACAAGCGCGGAGTGGGCGGGGGAGGAGGGGGAGGCGGAGGAGGAGGGGGCGGAGGGGGGAAGGCGGAGCCAGAGGACGGGAAGAGGATGTCCGGGAAGACGGGCAGCCGCTCGTCACACAGCGGCCGAGGCACGGGCTCCAACTCCGGCGTGCTCATGGTGGGGCCCAACTTCAGGGTGGGCAAGAAGATCGGCTGCGGGAACTTCGGGGAGCTCCGGCTGGGCAAGAACCTGTACACCAATGAATACGTGGCTATCAAGCTGGTGAGACCTGCTGCTGTGTGTTCAATTCTGTGTTAACTTTGTCCACTCAAATACTTTGTCATCATTTTAATCTGTCATTTATTTTGCTGACTAAAATTAGACTGGGACTAAAGCCTAGGTCACAACCGGCCGTACGGCTCTTACGGCCGGTCTTTGGGCAAAAAAATGCAAGAAACGCACAGAGAGCGGACGTGTGACGTGCTGAATTTCAAGCCGCAGAAGGTCTTTGTCATATCAAACAAACTCCATGGGCGCTTACCGTTTTTTCAGGTTGCAAGGCAAACTTATGCCGTTGTGTGCCATCTGTGGGGCCAACGTGTTTCTTTTTGTACGTTTTGTATGAAACCTTTTTGTATGTCGCACTTTCGGGCTCCATATATGTAGCTCGCGCCACACGTGCACCCCACATAGGGTCAATGCACGTTCAGATGCAGTATTTTGTACTTCCTCCATACTTATCGAGTCAGTCTGTCATGAGTTGCCAGTACGGCGAGAGTGCATTAATCGCACGAAACCTCTGATATATAAAGCTTCAGAGGAGCCTACCACCATTTGAACTGCTCACTGAGCTGAATCTGCGAGACTTGGGATTTTATTTTTTTGATTTGTTTTAGGCTTGGGAAGTGAGTCTCTATCTCATGTGCCACTACTGTCATCTTCTGGGGTAAATTTGTATAGCACCAGAAAATAAAGAGCACAGGTAAATGTGAAGGAGTGCCACACAGCAGAACTACGTGCTGTTTCGTTTCTGGTGCTATACCAGTTTAGGGTGTACGTAGGGTGCACGGTGATCTTACGTTCTCCACGAACAAAAAAAAATGCAGCAGCGATTTGGGACACACCAAAAATCGCACGACCAAAAAGTCGTATGTCCGGTTGTGACCTAGACTAAAGGTGGCCACACACTAGAGGATTTTTAATCTTTTGAGACTAAAGATCTGTGCAAACTCAACACACACTTAAGGACGGACATGAGGACACACATACACACACATGAGGAGTCCCACCACAGATCATGCCATGAGAGAAAGTTTTTATTGAGCCACGCCTCCTCAGACTAAAAATCTGGCTAAAAATCCTCTAGTGTGTGGCCACCTTTAGAGTAAAACTTGTGAATGATCTGATAATTTCGTCAACTAAAAAATTGAAAAGAAGGGACTAAAACATGTTTTCACTTCAGTGCCACAGTTTGAAAGAGACTCATATCATTTAAATTCACTGCCAAAGGAACAGGTCTGTGTTTTGTGGAGAAGCTCCATGAAGCAGTGAATATCATTACATATGTTTTGAATACGGATAAAATGTAATGTCGACTAAATTTATTTTAGATTTGGTTGACTACATTTAAATAAAATTTTAGTTGACTAAAACCAAGTTGGGTGCTTGGGTTTTCTGTTAGCAGGCTTTTGGCCGCTTTGAAAGGCTAATGACCGGTAAATATAATTACTGCCTGCCAAGATGACAGACAAAAAAGTCTAATTTGGAAAAATATAAAATATGAACTGTAAAGCAGGTTACAAAAATGTCAGTGACAGTGTTCTCAGCCCAGAGATTCAGGGCTGGGGTTTTTGATGGATGTAGCCCGTACTTGGCTTTGTCTCTCAATAATATTTCAGCGCTGAGACAATCGCATTCATCTCGCCCCTGAAGCTTGTAGGCGCGGTATGGCATCCTCCAGCTCCACCGCACTGCACAGACACCGCAGACAGAGCTTGAACAGCCAGTTTTCAGGCATCAGAGTTATAGTGCAGATACACCTGGACAGCTGATCTCCACAGGCCCAGCCCTGGAGCGGCTTTTCTCCTTTCAGTCCTTTCATTAGTGGAAATATTGGCGCCTTACTGACATCTGTATTGCGGGGTGTTTTTGGACAATTTCCATATGGCTGACAATTCTCATTAATGGCCAGAATTTTAGGATAAAAAGGCAGGCAGAAAAAAATTCTAGTGGAGCATCTGTTATTGTTTTATTTTTGGGTGGTACTCCTCTTGAGTATCCATTACTATGTAAAAAAATGTGATCGTAATCTGCTCAAATAAACCAATGTCTAAATTTGGGCACTTTAAAAAATACAAGGAGTTGAAATGTGTTTCTGGCTCTAGCTTAACGTGGTGCAAAGTCTTAAAAATATTTTGAGAGGGTCTTAACAAGTCTTAAAATGTATTACATTGGACTTCAGGATTTCTGCACATACCCTGTAATTATTAAAGGACCAGAACTCCCTTCTTCTTGGATCTTCTTGGCTAAATTAAAAGATCATCCCAGGAACATTAAGATAAGGTTTATGGTTTGAAGTTAATGGTAGACTTTATTGTCCCCTGCTGGGAAATATGTCTTCCCAGCAGGGCACAGGTTCATGCTCAGGAGGAGGAGCACATTTAATTTCTTTTGGCTAATCTGCTTCTCATGCCTGATAATTATAATCATGGATTAATAAGTTGGAGCAGGTGCCCGACAACTCTATGGGAGAGAAACAGTTTTTGAAAGAGATTTCCAAAAAGAAAAGGTCCAAATGTTATCCTTGATCATGATTTGATAGTGATCGGATTCACAAACCTGCCATATTATTCTTATGGCCAACATCACGCACATGTTTTTGAATATTCTCTCCACTTTTGGACACCTTTTTATAAGAAAAGAATTAGTTCATATGTGCTGACAGAGAAGACATTGAACTGTTTTGCTTCATGTGGATTGGCCCAGGAATTGCAGAGAAATTGGCAATAAACAAAACTGTAGGTTAGAAATGTGCATTTTGACAGTTACCATAGTTACCAGCATAGAATTTTCATCTGCCCACCTGCAATTTTAAACTATAGGCTCTTTGTAATGTCTTGGGGAAAGCAGATTTATTGTGAGCAGTATACTATAGCATATTTTAAATAAAACCCTTCTTTTGCAGGAGCCAATCAAGTCTCGAGCGCCACAGCTTCATTTAGAATATCGCTTTTACAAACAGCTGGGAAGTTCAGGTGAGAAATGCTCTTTTTTGATGACTTCTGCACTTTCCATGCTTTACAATAGTGGTTTTCTATCGTTTTTTTCTCACATGAATGTCAAATGCCGTCTGAGATGCATCCAAGTACCCCTCTGGCTGCTACTACTGCCCCCATTACAGACATGGCCTCATTTCATTCTTTAACATTAATGTTTAAAAAAAAAACAGTTTTTGTAGAATCATGGGTTTTCTTTCTTTCTGGTACTTCTGGTATAAAGTTTGGTTAATAAACAGAGCCAGGTTTAATTTGTTGATGTATTGGATAAAAAGATATGGCATTCATATTTTTGCTGGAATGGAATATGCTAAAAAGTTGGAGCTGAAGGTGCAGTGTAGTCCAATTATGCAAAAAAAAGAAAAAAAATTGATATTGGTTCGTATTTGACCTTTTAGTGACCCAGTGGTTGTATAGGTGCAGCATGGCGCCTTTACACAGCGACCTCTGACGCTCCAGGATCAATGTTTTTTAGGGTTTCTGCGTTTCAAAGCGTTGACATGGAGGTGGTTCCATCAGTAGAGAAAACCTAACAAACCTTTATCCTGGGGCGTCATAGAAAAAAATCAACTGGTGCTAAATAGTGAGTGCAACGAACAACGCTATTTTGTGGCCGCGTTGCACCGAATTTAACTTTTGAAATGATGCGTATTACAGTGTTAGGGCCACAAATCTTATATATAAATGAGAGAATGCTACATGAGTAACAAATGCACAAACTCCGATTTTCAATTCAGTTAAGGATAAAAAACAAGTTTTTAGCTGGGTCTTCCCCAGGGACCACCATTCAGACTTAGCAGTAGTCTGCAGCCCACTGTGTGTGCATGTCTGCCAATTGTTTTTGCATAAAAGAGGGCTAT
>OMNZ01108398.1:7411-25843 GCA_900303255.1 Lesueurigobius sanzi
TTTTCTTGAAAATGTTCACATCTACAGTCTCCCCATAGACATTCATATCATATGAGAGCAATATGAACATTGTAGACATTTTACAAGCTGTTTAAAGCCTTCCAGAGGATATGTAGACCAAATTCGGAAAAAACAGCCACGGGCTTAAGAGGTTAAACTCCTTATTGTGAAGATTATTATTATGTTAGTGAGCAAACTGACCCCAAACCAGACAGACCTCATCAACAGATCTCAGGACAGATGTAGAACAGTATGCGGGGCATAAAGGAAACTCGGGCTGTTGTAATGTGAACTGTCAGCTGCTAAACTCCAGCGTCAGACTGACACCGACATCCACGGCTCCTTATTTGGTGACAACAAATCTCTTCCATTCTTCTGCCTTTTCAGCTTCAAGTCTCCACTGTCCCCTGTCTGTCGCAACAGCAGAACCACTTGCCACCTCACCCTGTCTGTCGTCTCTCACTGTTACATAACCAGAGTTGGGCAGTAACTTCTTGTTTCGTCTTTCTTTAAATACATGTGTTAAAAATACGTATTCAGAATACTCATTTTGAGTAACTGTATTCAGGTACAAAGGAGGGAGAGAGGAAGGAGAGAGAGAGAGAGGAAGAAGAGAGAGAGAGAGGAAGGAGAGAGAGAAGGAGAGAGAGAAGGAGAGAGAGAGAGGAAGAAGAGAGAGAGAGGAAGGAGAGAGAGAAGGAGAGAGAGGGGAAGAAGAGAGAGAGAGAGGAAGGAGAGAGAGAGAGGAAGGAGAGAGAGGAGGAGAGGGGGGGAGGAAGGAGGGGGGGGGGGAAGAGGGAGGGAGGGGGGGGGGGGGGGGGGGGGGGGTTCTTTCATCTACTGCTTCAGTACTACTTTAGCAAATGCTGAGTTATGGATGTTTTTTCTACCAAATAAAGGTACAGAGATATGGAAGAAGAGCAAAGTGTTTGAATGACCCAAATCTATAAATAGGCTAACGGAACGCTAACGTCATGCTAAAGGCTAGCTGCAAAAGTCAAGTGTTGTTTTTTAGTTTGGTGCCTCTGTCATTAATCCGGTCTTCTGATAATTGCTCTGTTCAAGGTTTTTCCCATGTATTGTGTAAATTTTATTGCTCATGTGACTTCCAATCAGGTGATTTTAAAAGAGACACACCTGGTTCTACTTCTTATGCCCTGAGGAAGACATGCTGTGTCGTCCTGATCTTGTCGTTTCTTAACTTTTACTGCCAATCTGCTGATGAATGTGTCAAAACATTCAGATACTCTTTTGTGTGGGCTAAATACGTATAACTATTGTCTGCCAGAAAAACAAAGAATAGTGATTTCAATATCAAGCTTCCTTCCCCTCGCTAGGCCACGCCCCTAAGGGAATGTCGAGTAATCCATGGACACATGGGCAGTTCGCCATGTTCATACTGACAAAGTGCTGATGGGTTTACCCAGACATACAGTATATTGGAGTCTTATAAAATCCAAGACTTCAACGCTAAAAAATAATCTAAAAAAAACATTTTGGTGAAAGCTACTGGGCGACAATATATTGGCTAAAGCTAATAGCTTACTTTAAGGACCTCTCTCCACTCGTCTCCACAAACTTCCATTTATTAAGCATTCCACAGGCCTGTCCATTACTGCATCCCAATACAAATTCCTCTCCATCGCCACATGTCCTCACACCCTTCATCAAAAAGACTTTAAGGCAAGACACTGCAGGTGAAGGGGTAGACATTTAATTTAGAGATATCACTTTGAAACTTGTGCTGTATATTACGGACATAAATAGGAAAAAATAGAATGCATTGCAAGTTTATGTTTTTATATACTGTAAAACTTGCCATTTTGTGTAAAAATGGTCAAAATTGCCTAAACAAATATGAGTAATGGAGCCAGTTTTAAATGTATAACTTTATTTTGTTGAGGTTTAAATCTCATGTGGTTTTCAGTGAACAACTCCATGTAGACGAGCTGGAGACGTCCTTGCACACAGTAAAAACACACATTAGTTTGTTATTTTTTTAATAATAGCAAAATATCTAGATTAAATAAATGCAGTGGGGGCCGAGCCTTTGCTATATAGTCTATATGTATATTCTCCTGACTTGTTGAAGGAGAGCTCTTTCCATCCCCTCCTGGGCTGCAGTCTGAACTCAGCTTAACGGTGCCACGTCCCCTTTTGCTTACTTGTTTATTTACCCAGATTGTGCGAGGGGCTTAAATGCGCCAGGTGCTTTCACTGTACAATAGGGCTTGGAAGGGTGGACGGAGGGGCAATGCACAGCTGCCAGCATCAGCACCAACAACTTCCCTCTGTGTTCTCACAGAAGATCCTAGTTTTTAATAATAACAAGACCCTGATCCTCTTAAAGTGCCACACAGACTTTTCCTGCGACTGTGTAAATATCACTTTAGTCCGGTACCCACAACGTGACGGCCAAAATAAACCTTTCACGACCTGGATAGGGTCAAGCTAAGCTTAGCCACGGACTAATGTAAGCTTTTAGAAGAAAATGTGTTTCCTTGGAGTATGAAAAGTGTCCGTGGCCAGTTGTGAGATTGTGTGTGGGCTGTCTTTCTTTTTTCAAAGCTGCACTGCGTAACATTTGACCCAATAAATCAAATCATATTCATTCATCATTCATTCATTCAATCATTTGAAAATAGGTTTAATTTTCTTGAAGGAAGAATACTTGACCTTGATTTTAGTAGGTAAGTACAATTATTGGGCAATGGAAGTATTTTTGGCCCTAAAAATCTAATTACACCTAAAATAATTTTAAATTTCTTATTGCACTTTACTTTTTTTTTTTTTATACATGATATCTTTAACATAACCCCATAAAAAGAAGTCCAAGGGAGTGATATCTGGTGAACGTGGTGGATCCCCAATGTCCCCAGTTCCAATGTGATTACAATCTTTGGTAAACACTGATACAAAAGAACAAATCTGGTTCTGATATCTTTTCAGCTGCCTTTGTAGTGAATGTTTTAAATTGAATAGACACTTTATGGACACCCTGTGCTTAATTGTAGTAATTTTAACTCATCAAGATACTGTATATATTTGTTGTGTACATACATACATATTTTCTATGAATCTTGAATGAAAAATGCACTGAACACAAATATTAGATGTATTCTATTGTATTCTATCTATGTATTATCTGAAATTCATATACACACTACAAAAGCTACATATCAGCATCGGTTTAAATGACTTGATTTCAGAATATTAATCTTTTTCAGTAGTTTCGACTTGATTAGACAATATTTACTACTGTCATCTAGAATAAAATTGCCAACAGGACAAGAACAATGGGCCTCATTCATGAATATTTAAGTAAAACTTGGGAAAAACTTCTAATTCGCAAAGCGTTCTAAAGAAGACAAAACTCTTCTTAAAGAGAGATGCCCCAAATTCATGAAGGTGACACTAAGAACACCACTCATTATCAGGACATTTACATTATATTGACTATGTAAACACAAAGACACATCATAATCTTCCATATATGGGCATGACAAGAGCATGAGGCAGTATGTAACCTTTATGAAGTATTTGTATGCTACAATGTATTACTCTTATTGTAAATAGCCTCCTGTATTTAGTCTAAAGTCTCTTCTCTGATTACGACAGGTGTGACTAACGAGCAGCTAACGAGCTTCAGCTGTGAAAGTCTACACTAACTATCTCTGCTCTATACCACCTCTCATCACTTTCATTCTCTCAAAAAATATATTTTTAAATGAAATCATTTTTTGAAAAATGTTACTCATGTTGTGGAAAATAATTTTTGGGTCCATTTTGACTGTGATAATATTCTAAAACTGCAGATTTTCTGTGTGTAAGTGTCCTCCTGACTGTGGATTTGTTCTTCCAGAAGAACTCTCTCAGCTAGAACACATTTTGTGAATGTCAAAACATTCTTAAGTCAACCTTAAGAACAAATTTGTGCATAAGTTTGTTTCATGAATGAGGCCCAATGTTCTTATCTCATTGGCAAATAAGTTTGAAAGTATTGAAACAAATCAGAAACAGCCCAGAATAAGTGGAATAATGTTGGTCAAATGAGCGACTAATCAATATATTTACTTGTGAGGTGTACAGGAATTATGACATTGTGGCAAAACAACAGAAATATCTTTTTATATCATGTGTATTACATGAGCGCACCTCGGGGCGAACCACATTCCCATTACAGAGCGCGGTGCACCAGCATCACCTGCGGAGCGTCTGAATTGTCGACAGCTCGGAGCGGCGCCGTGTGTGATGACCCGAGAAGCGTGGCCCTGGCGATGTGGAGCTCTTTCCCCGCTGCCGCTCGCTAAATTACAGTCCCCCGCTAATCCGCCTCTGACCCCCACCACCACCGTCCTCGCACACACTGACTGAACTCATTCCTGGAAACCACTATTTTTCAGCGATTGTCTCATTGTTTACCGCAGCGACAGGCGCAAGACCAGGCTTTGTTCAAGCTAAAATGATGGTGGCAGAAGCAAAATAACATGCGGACACCGACGCAACGGAAATGTAGGACGTAATAACTTTTCAAATATGCGACGTTTGCTCTTGATGTGAATATTAAAGCTGTTGTACCCCAAGATGAGCATATTGTATAAACCTTTTTGCACTTCAATTTTTTTGTCATTTTAAAACCTGCCAGAGTATCAATCTAAATAAGAAAAGTTATCCTATTTCTGTAGTATTGTATGTATTTCGTAGTGTTTAACGCCACTACAGTGAGCACATTGAAATTCAATTCTCTCCTTTTTACTGCCTTTAATCCAACAACATTTCGATTCAAACCGGATTTGGATCGAGATGTCTTTAGTAGTAAAAAGGAGGAAGTGTGCAGGCTTTCTTCACAAATACAGTTGTGCTCAGAAGTTTACATCCGTATGTAAACTTATATTTCATAGAAGATGAATGATAACACAAAAAACGTGTTTGTCTACACTTTTCAACTAGAGAAACTAGCCAAATGTCCCTGATCAAAAGATTGTGGATCTTAATACAAACATTTCACTTTCAGAGAGTCCGTTTTGTCAGAGAGTCCTGTATTTCAGCTGAAGTGGGTTTTTCTTTGCTCCTGAATAATTTTCCTGGCAGTTGCTCATGGTCATGTAAACTTACATTAGGGACATTTGAGTAGTTTCTGTTTCATTATGATTTCAAAATAGTAAACTCAGTTCTTTGGCAATAAATGGCTTCGCACAACCACTAACCATGAGTGGGGAAAAGATGTTTGTGTTATCCTTCATATTCTATGAAAAATGGCCAAAAAATTAAAAGGGTATGTAAACTCTTGAGCACAACTGTGTACATATAAAAAACAACAACTTCTAGATTACCTTTTGCAGTTGTTTTAGAGAATGACCCGACGAGAACGACTGACCTAGACCCTTTAATGAGACTGATGTGGCCTTTGAAGGGGTGCTGAGATGAATGTAAAACGTTAAATCCATTTGTATGGCATACTGTCAGTAGTTGCTTGGGGAACAAAGTCTTTCCTAGCTCAAGTAAAGTCAAAAGTACATTTTATATGCACAAAAGAATTGGTAATAACCTGGTATTACTGAGCTGTTTTGGCCCTTCGTATTCACCTTATTCAGGAACTCTCCATGGGCGCTGCCATCTTATGTTTATGGTCAAACTGCAGGTCTGACTTGAGCTGATATTGGCTTTTTATTTATGTTACTGGTGAAACATGCAACAAAACACTGTGTAAACATATTGATCAGCTTTGCTCCTTTAGAGTTCCTCGCAGACAATTGTGACATCATAAAGTAAGAGATAATATCGCTAACAAATAATCTTAGGTCACTTTCTTCATGTCGTCCTTCCACTGAAACTAAACCTGAGCCTCACAAACTTATTGACTTTGAGCTTTTTGTTCTATCCCATTTTATTTTCTTGTCTCTTAAGTGGACAACAATGGAAATCCCAGCTCACGGGAAGTGCTAAGACAGAGGAAATGCTTTTACAACGAAAGTGGGCGGGGCTAAATAAAATATTATATTTTATTACAAGGGAAAAGTGTGTAGGTTTTAAAGGGGACATTCATTCAGACAATATTTTGTGCTTCATTTACACACTTTTGAGTAATCTTGTCTCATTTATCTTAAAAATAAAGCTGAAAACCATGACACTTTCTTTTAAATAGCATAACTTCATCATCGGGGGGCCCCCCAAGAGATTTTTGGATGCATGAGGGGGGCCGCCACACTCTCAAGTTTGGGAATGGCTGCTATGAACCGTCACCTCTTTCCGCACTCCAACTGCATTGACTGTGGTGCCAATGGATTAGCTAGCATGCGGTTGGCTAAAAATGGAGGCTTGTATATAGTTTTTAGCAGGTTTCTTCCCCCCTGCTACCAGTGGAGGGAGTTCTACCCAAGCTTTAAGACGCAAACCAAGATAGTCCTGGGTGAAAAAAGTCTCCTTTCCATGTATGCAAATGATGAGTTACAATGTAAGAAATCCACAATAAAAATCTCAAAAGCTGGTTTTGAAGCCACATTTATGCATGATATGTCCAGAAGATCCATTAAAACAATTAAAGTGTTTAAAAAGATACTGTTATTCAAAAATATAGAGCACAGGAATGAAGTAAGCCATTACTTAAAAGACCTATAACTAGCAGCTCCACAGTGGTAGTGGAAATGATGATAATTCATCCGGATTCAGCTGAATTAAATATTAAAATTGGCAACAAATGAAAGATAATGAAAACAAATGTGTATTTCTCTCAGACACAATAAGTATAAACTTCAGTCCAAACTTTGTCGGATATAGTAGATAGAAACGTTTTTGTTGTTTTTCATTTGAAAATACTTAACGACCGAATATACCACTATTACTACTACTACTTTAAACCCCTCACATCAGTTACCATCAGTTGCAATGCCGTTCAGTTACGACACACACGAAACCCGCTCCCCTAAACCGTCTGTAGCCATGCCGCCATGCTGGAATTAGAACACCCGGCAGGTCACGAAGCTAAGTCAGATTAATTGGTGCGTTATTAAGTCATAAAATCCCGCTCGGACGATTCCTTGGAAATTAATTCACGGTCAATAAAGAGGACTTATAAGGGCCTGATTAGTGGACTTTGGCCCCATTAGATAGAGGATCCGGCTGGGCTGATCCCGAGCGTAAGGAGATGTGAAGCCGGCCACTTAAGGGGAGGGGGCTCTGCGGTTTTTTTTGGGGGGCCTGATTAGTTTCGCGGATGTCCTTCCTGATGCTGTTGGGATATCCTGCTGCTTTCCGGTAAACCACACGTCTCTGGTCATGTGCTTGACAAGAGAAGGAGAAAAAAAAGAAGGAAAAAAAAACAGCTTTTCCCAGCATGCCTTTTAATCAAACCTGTAGTTTTGATTGGACAGACGGATTTAAAAGACTTAGCAACTTATCACGGGATGTAATGACTTAATATGGTATAGGCCACCGCAGCTCGAATTAAAACGGTACATTTTGCATCAGCAGAACATCTCTCGGGAGTCCACTGAATGAAAACTTAAAGTCTTGACTTGAAATGTATACTTTATATTGTAATTACACTGCAAAAAGTATTGATTTGAGTAGGTGAAATGATCTGCCAATGGACCAAGTCATTTTACACTCAGAAAAAGCATCTCGTTTTCAGAAAATGTCCATTTATTATCCAATTTTGTTATTTTTTTCTTAATTTAGTGCAAAAAACTTTCCTTCTCAAATCAAGGACAAATCTACTAATTTCAAGAAAATGCTGCTAATTGTATACTACTTTTTGCAGTGTAACAGTGGTTCTAATTGTAAATAACTTTTGTTGAGGAATTCACCCAATATTGAAAAAAATACCCTCTCCAAAAGCTACTGTTGAAGTTTTTGTCACATGGTCCTCCCTTTAAGGCCCATGTGAAAACCAACGCCTGGTTCAACAAGAAAACCAGCCCGACTGATCATCTGACAAATAGTTTGAGGACGCTCATATATGGCTTTAGGTTGCAAACTCAAAAAATGGCTCATTGCAAAACTAAAATCTCTGTCTCTTCAGCTGCAGTTCTTCATCTCCATAATACACATTGGAGCAGCAGGCAACGTAAGAGGCCATTTTTAGACGGAAAGAAAAAAACATACAGGTGTCTTTGTGTTTATCTGCAGACAGGACTTCTGAATTCTGAATATGAGTTTGACCTGCATTCTCAAATGATTTTGGACATCATCATCATATAGTTGTATCTCCACACCCTGAATTAATAGTTGTGGCCCAAAGACATTTCAAAAATCCCATTTGTTCACAGAGATGACTTTATACGCACTTCACAACTTGCAGGGTCACTTTTTAGGGTAATGGTCACAGAAATGCATGAAAACTAGCCTGCAAGCTCATTTAGATGCACAGTATTATTTCTACACATGTCAGAGTTATATAAAGGACAAAACAAATTTAATTCCAATACTAAGAATATAACAGGTATAGTACCTTTAATAACTAGTGGAAATACATTTTTTCTTGGGCACACAGAAATATACATCACAATTTAAAAAAGACACTCACAATAAAATAGTAATGAAAATACAAAGTGCAAAAGAGGTACGACAAGTAAAGGGATAAATAATGTCACAATGCAGACAGATGGCGCACCGGAGGAGACCTTGTAAGACAGGGCCGCAGATGAGAGTAAATTATTGGGTGATGGATTACTTATGGCCCTAGGATGGACCCTTGGGGGACCCCTAGTGGACAATTCAAATAAGAGGAGTTCACTCCATTGACTGTGATTGGATTTTGCTTGATTGGTGTGATGCCAGCTTTCGATTTTTCAGTAACTAATCCCCTGAGAGTTTTTAATTAAAAAAAAAAAAACCAACATTTTATTTATTCAATAAAAAAAGAAAAATACTCTTTTTTTTTTTTTTTTTTGAGAAAATAGATAACTCATGTACAATGTTGTTTTTGCACAGTAACTATATATAACTCATGCTACTCTTTCAAACTTACTGTACTTCTTCCACAGCTGAATTACGTTTTTTGGCCAACATCCAGCGTGTGTTTTTTTTTTTCTTCTTCTTTTTTTTCATACACGTCCGCATTGGCCATTAGAGAAGGAAGAATCTGTCAAAGCCAATGTGAGCCTGATTAGTGAGGAGTGGCGTGTTGATCGGGGACACATGGGACACAAGCCGGCAAAAGCGTTTTCCGTGCACCGTGAAGTGGAAATACAATCTGGCCCACTGTAATTCACAATAATGGGCCGACTTCCTGCAGGACCGCTGGTGTGTGATTGTTTAATTGTTTGCAGGCATGCGGGTGAAGGCACTGGATGCGGCAGAGATGGTCCTCCGGGGATAAACCAGGAGCATGCTGGGAGGAAACTCAAGACGACTTTGACAACTCAAGCCGGGGAAAGGTCTGTCATCACCAGGCTAAGTGATTGGCAGCTCAGAGGACAGAGCCACTGAATACTTTTGCACATTTAGGCATTTAGCATTTGCAGTTTGTCCCCTGTAATATAAAGTGGCATACTACTATTATTTTTCATCATTTTTTGACAAGCAGGTTTTATTTGATTCAACTGCTGAATCATTTAGCTGCTTCCGAAGTAAACTGAGCTGGTAGGCAAACTCATGATTCTGAGAGTTCAGCATACACTATGTGCTTCAGCCTAAACTCCTAAGCTGAAATCGTTCATTGTCATGGTGGCCGAGGAATACACAGGACTACTTATAAAACGTATGACTTTAATGATACAGAAGATAGGTAGACAGACTATAGGCGTGACAACATAACTCACATAACCCTGTCCTGCGTGGTACATAGGTCGATGGTCGGTCGTCTGTGTGTGTCTTCCTCTGAGACAGGTTACTTATACAGTAGCAGGGCGGACATTCCAATTATATACTGTATAGGCACCATGCATATCCAGACATATAGAATGTTCTGTGTCAGCGTAATTTAAAATTCCTACCAACATAAGCCATGGTTCTCAAACCTTTGACACCAAGTACCTGCCAGATCTTGCTCAATTCACACTGAGTCAGGTCTAAACTACAATTAAACCAGGCTTAAATAGGACTAAAAGCACATGTTGATTATCGAAGTATTGATATTTTCATCACTGGTTCTTGTTGCCTTCCTTGCGAGTCTTAATCCTGAACAGCTAAGGCAGACTATGGCAACAAGTTCTTAAATGTGTTTAAATAAAATAGCTGTGTGTAGCTGCAAGTCTCCAACAATATACTGTAAAAGTGCAGTTATTTCTAGAGCTGTATTCTCAGCTCCTCTGACCTTCTTTATCCTAACAGCAACAACACTGTAGTGTGTCCTCCCTCTGATCAGCTGTGCTGCTGCTCCGGGACTGGGACGTGTAAACATTCACTAATTTAGACTCTCAGAGATCTGCAATGCATTATCTAGTCACACGTACAAAACACAAAGCCGGTGAGTCACTTTCTCATTGTTTGTTGAATTTTAAAATCAAGAACACTGACAGAACAAATTTGACAAATCAACAAGATAAATTACTGGTGACATTTTCTACTGGCACAAACTCAATGATGGACTAATACAAGATGATTCAAGCTGGTCATCTTTAACCTTTTAAGTCCTATAAACCCCAAAAATGGCTCTGCGCTTTCAGATACAGTTACTGACGTATGTGTTTTTTTTCAGCTGATGAGGAATTATCCATTTCTGTTGTTATTTGCTCCACCACAGGGAGGAAAAAGGCCTTTTTGCGGGAACTTTTTTTTTTTCAGGCCAACCCATTGCAACCTCATTTTATTGTCAAACAACATAATTTATTATTATTTCACTTCCACCGCCATCCCTAAGCTCTACCAAATATTTGGACACCAAGATCAGTTTGATCTTGGTGTCATACAACTATGATGTAAATAAATGATTTTTGGAGAAAAAGGCCTTGGGCTTAAGAGGTTAAAGACGCGCTGTGGAACAGTCCAGGTTGGACGCAGTGCCACAAGAGCAATTAAACTGTCCGAAAATAGTGGTCTGCACCAGTTACAAAATGCAAATAAAATAAAGAATTTGGAGGCAAAAAAAAAAGATATCTTGATTTGTTTAAATAATGGAAATAATGGATATTTCACCTTAATTTGAGTAAATACCATAGAGGCCCTAAGGTGATAAGAAAGTGCCAAGTCCTTTATTGTGTTTGGCGTCCCTACTTCAATAAAGGAATTTTAATTTACCAGAGTGCCTCAGATGTGTCTTTTGCCCTTTTTATCTGTTCTTTATCACCTTAGAGCCTCTATTTTTGGACTACGATGTAATCCATGATGAGCACCTGCTGATGCACTTTTTACCCATCGGACCCTGAAGCACTCACCTTATTTCCAGTTTTCTTAATTTGAGTAATTTTGACTTGCAAAGAGGGGGGGGAAAGCCATTTTAACTTAAGGGGAGACCATAGAGTGTATAGAAAAATGGAGGTACAATTGGCATTTTGAATTGCCTTGTGTATGAATTGTGCTCTACAAATAATTTTGCTTTGCCTTGCCTTTCTGAAAATGCATTTTTCTCACATTGTGTGACAACATTTCCACTTCAGTAGCTCCTACAGACTCTAAACTTTCCAGTCTTGTAATATTTTCAGGTTTGTTCAGAGGGATTTTTTGATATTTAATTCCTATCCTGATTTTGATCCCAAAAGGCAAAATTATTTAGATTTAGTCGCCAAAAATATATATTTACTATATTTATGCCAGTAATGTACAGCGAAAATTTCAAACTGATATTGCTCAATTTAAAATGTTTAACAGTATCTCCCGGGACTAAAGTTGGTGACGTGCCGCTCCCAGCAAAGTTTCAAGTCAGGTCTGGGTGTCTGGTTTACTAACAGTCTGATGTAAAGTAGATGAAATATATGTCTGTGTGCAAAAGGAGACAGACGAGAAAATAAGCAGAATTACTGTGTGTGTGGAAGAAAAAAAACATCATCACTCCAGGTCTGTTTTTGATGTAATTTTATAACATGGTTAAAAACTGAAGAAAGTCGCAAAACATAGGCTCTTTAACAGTTCACCTGTGCTTATTCATTGGAAAGAAAAGCCATGGAGTACAGCTGGTCTAAACAGTGATCTAAGCAGATGACTTCACACCACCCACCTGCTGTTAGGAGCATCTATGGGAGTTGTATGTGCTTAAATGTGCTTAGATGTATAATAGTGTCACTAAAATATGCACAAATATCTCATTGGAGCTGATGTCAGAGGCGGAGATGCTGTTTTGAGGTTGGGCAAGTCTATCACAGATCATTTCCCCTCCTCATTGCTATAAAGTCACTAAAGTCACTAGTTCATCTCGTCATTTCAGTCCATTATATTTCCACTCTTCATCTGTATTTATTGTTTGTCAAACCTATTCCACTCTATTTTTGCTACTAAAGAAGAAGAAGAAGAAGAAGAAGAAGAAGAAGAAGAAGAAGAAGAAGAAGAAGAAGAAGAAGAAGAAGAAAAAAAAAACAGTAGTGTAGCAGAAAACAAGCAAACATAAAAACTAAATAGCAAGGGGTCATGAACTGACTCCTGTGGAACTCCATAAGACATAGCAAGACAATAGGACTGTTCCCACATTTCCAATCTGTCGAAGAGTACAGTCCACAGTATCCACAATACAGCAGGTCTCTCGCCTCACAGCAATAAGTTCCATGTGGGACCTTCATAATAATAATAATAATACATCAAACTTATATAGCGCTTTTTTGGACACTCAAAGACGCTTTACATAGACAGGATGAACAAGAACATTTAAGGAAAAGCCAGTTTGAACAGATGGGTTTTGATGAGTGATTTGAAGTCCAGTAGTGAGTCTGAGTTTCTGATGGGTTGTGGGAGTGAGTTCCAGAGGGTGGGGGCGGCGGCGGCGAAGGATCGGTCCCCCAAGGTCCGGTGCTTAGTGCGGGTGATGGGTGTGAGGAGGTTGGTGTCGGCAGAGCGGAGGCGGCGGGTGGGACAGTGGGGCTGCAGGAGGTCGGTGAGGTAGGGAGGGGCCAGGTTATGGAGGGACTTGTAGGTGAGGAGGAGGAGCGAAGGTTTCTTATTCTGTGTCTATAGATGGGTTTCCTCTGAGTGCTTTGGTTGCCAATCCTCCAACTAGCTACTTCTGACCATGAACCCCAGAGGCACTGAAGGATGTAGCAAAACACAGAGGGCATACATCTATACAGCGACAAGTGTCAGCATTAGACATTTCATGCATAATTAGGCTTTAAAACATTATTTTGGGAACCTCAGTATTAATATTTTAATGGACAAAATGATCCTTTCAGTAATTGACAATGCACTGTGACAAATGCTCTTTGGGCCTGACTTTTTGAGCCAGGTACTAAATTGCAAATTTTGTAAAGATAAGTCTGATACATAAAGAAAATGAGCTATTACGTTTGTGCTTTCATTTTGCAGTCATGTTTGCAGACTAAGGCTTATGACATCAGGCCATTTGGGCACAGATCTGCTCAGATTAGGTCTGTTGGTATAATTGATGGGTCTTTAAAATATGGAGCACACTTGTGATCCATTTGTGATGCAATAAAATTCAGTTAAAACAGATCTGAAGAAATAACTCAAAACTGTGTGAATGAAGGAAAAGTGCTCTCCACAGAATATTGCTATTTGAATTGTTTGATGAGGGATTGTTGCAACATGTTTAGCTAAGAATATTTGCATTGTAGGTTTCTTTTATTGGAGATATAGGAACAAATCTAGTTGAAACTTCCCAATTTGATACTGTATAACAACAAGTCCACCATTCTGAATTATACTGTGTCAAGCTTCACCGGGGTATAATCCATTTTAGGGCTAGGCGTGCATTTACTCCACGGTCATGCCTCTTCTGACAGATCTGCAGAATGACATCATGACACTGACTCAGCTTGGAAGCAGCCTCTGAACATCGTCTGCTGACTAAAGCGGAGGTGGTTGTGGGGGGGCTGAGGTGATCCACCTTTCAGCCTCTCCTTCCTCAGATCCATAAAAAGCTGCAGCGAGACACCTGGTCCGCACCTGAGCGCCACTCCAGCACGCACGGCAAATGATGTCACGTGACTCCAGCTCACGTCATTTACAGTTTGGACAGCTACATACAAGCACAGCCGTATTTGGAGGAGGAAGTGGATTAGATCGCTGTGACATCATCATCTTCAAAGCAAAGGCGCAGGACGTGACTCGGGGTTGAACACATGTCTGTGTTTGTCTAATGCTGAGCAGCTCATTGTATAGTCATGCACTGGGAAATAGTTAGGGTACTACTAGCATGTCCATCAAATTGTTAAAGAGAGTAGTTAACAAAGTACAGCAGCTTTTAAATCAGGGGGCATGCAAACAATTTTGTCTAAAGGTTGGTGTCAGGACTTTTGTAATGCCAAAGTGGGAGAATAGCACAGCATGTGCTCCCAGTGATCCAACCTACTTACTGTGAGGTAAGAGTGCCACTGTTAGCCTCTCTGTCATCATCCATCCATCCATCTTCTTCTGCATATCCGTTGCTGTGTTGTGGAGACAGCAGTCCAACCGACCCTCATTACACCTCATGTTTCCTCCTTCAGGCTCAGCACCAGGCCTTTGATGCTTGCTCATCTTAAGAGGCCTCTTCGTCTCGCACATCATCCATAGCAGAGGCTCCCAACCTCCCAAGCAAACACTATGTAAATTCTCAAGACATTTTAATTTGACTTTGTAACCCTTGGGCCCTATCGTACAGAAATATTCAGATATATTTATTGTTAAGTCATTTGTAACCCAACGAGATTTCTCAATGCACACTGCAGCACCTTTCCCCCCCTCTGTCTCCGCTGTGGCTTTTTCAACAGGGTGACGAGAAAAACACAGCATCTGCATGGAGACTTTTAAACATTTCACAGCTAAGGGGCACTTTACACGATAACGCTTGGGGTGAAAAACGCAAAAATATTTGATCGGATGTCCATATAATTTAGATGACACCGGGGTTGATGTCGTGTGTGCTTTCTGCTTAGTCTGCAGCCAGCTACCATCCCAGACTGTGTAGTACGCAAATGTATTGAAAAGTAATCCAAGCCACAGCGAGCGAAACAAAACCCATCCACTGAAGAAATATCACGGTGCTGCTAAGAGCAACTAAATGCTTCCGTTGGCACTTTAAAATAAAAATCCCCAATATTCCAGCGAGAGGAAGAGCTTTATTGTGATAAGGTCCTGCAACAACAACTCATGTAACTCTGCACAGACGACAAGAAGAACTAGCCTCCCCATCAGGAAAGGTTATTACAGTACTTTGCATGCAGATTTCGCCCAAAAACTCTTGTCTAAATGCGGAGTTAAAAGTGAGAACGAAATGCCACTTTTGCGTTTGGTTCAGAAGGTTTTCGTGTAAAGATAGCCTCAGTGCACGGCCAGCCTGTTTCTTAGGCTGCCTATCTAAGGATGTGGGAAACCCCAGGCTGACATTTCATTGTTTGATGTTGATATGTGTTTGTACTGACCTCTGAGATGACTCCTGTTGTGATATTGGCCGTTACAAAAAACGATTGATTGATTGACCTTTACACGAAAACCATCAGAACCAAAAACGCAAAAGTGGCGTTTCATTCTCACTTTTAACTCCGCATTCAGACAAGCGTTTTTGGGAGAAATCTGTATGCAAATGAAAACGCAAAAGTGTGTGAAATTTCACATTCCTCGAGCATACACGCCAGGTGGCTAGGTGGCAACATGCTTGTCACGTCATTTCTATGCGACAAGAAACACAGGGAACTGTTTAGTATTTAGCTGGAAGAGCAGATGACTCCTGTGCTAAAGCGGTGCAAAAAGCAGGTGTTGAGATTTTTGTTTCTCATAAACGCTAAAGGCATGTGCCAATTTAAAGTAACACTGGCTTTGTAAACCTGGCCCTCTGTTTTTATCATTCTGGCAACTGCTCCAGATGAATTTGACACCCCTGGTCTGAACAAACAGACCTGGTCTACATCTGCACCCATCTGATTTTCGCTCGCTTGCTGTACTTTCTTGCAGAGGTTGTTTATTATGTGGTACAGTAGTCATTTGTGCACACTAACTTCAACCTTAAATCTTTAGCGCATGTGACAAGTGCGTGTGTCACATGGCCTTGGATGAGTCATGTGTTTGTCCGTGAGGAATCACCAGGATCTCACTGTTCTGCAGCGGGACATGTCCGCACTCGTCAGCTGTCCCGCGAGTTTGGGTTACACCCTTGTACAGCTCTAAATGAATGTGCTCCTCACTTTGGAAGCAATCAACTCAATGTAAACTTAGCGGAAAAATGTCCTAAGTAGAGGACACCCAAACACGGGAGACGCGGATTGTTGCAGGCCATGTGTTAAAATGAGGAAGACTCCCAGAAGCCTCATATCCTGCTCATAAAAAGCTGATTCCAAAACACTAAATAGAGCTGCCTGACTACAGACTGTCCAAATACAACAGGCTTCCACCTAGCAACAGTGGCAGATAAGTATGTTATGCTCATTGGGCCGCCCTGGCCAAAATAGAAGCCACACCGAGACTAAACACAGAGCAGCTTGACATTGTGGCTGGAGTGAGGAGAGGTTGTGCACAGGTCACAGTAACACACAACAAGGCAATTGTGTGTGACAGACCTTTCCCACAATATAAGAAAACAGACTATGCTGGATGATGATTTTATGTTAAACGCTATTACTTGTGTTGCCCCTGCCGTTTTACTGTTCCTTGTGTGCAAAATATTCTAAATGTTGACCATGAAAGTCAACAGGCAATAGAGGGGAGCAAAGAAAAGGTTACCTCAAAAGGGGGCGTTAACCTTTCTGTTGCTCCCCTCTATATCTAGGCTGTGTCCGAATGTCCACTCTAACTACTCATTTTATAGTGCACTCATTTTGTTGACACGCAGCTCACTACTTTCTTCTCACCGCTGCCCAAACGCCACAGTCACGTGATCTGCAGCGAGAAGAAAGCAGTGAGCTACGTGTCCTAAATGCCAACAAAATGAGTGCACTATGTCTACAACAAAGTTAGCTAAACTCGGGTCATAATGGATTTCTGCAATAAAGACCAACCAAATTCAAGTGACAATTTTTTTTTTTTTTTTTTTTCATTAATAAAGAAAACGACTTTGAGTGTTGCATTGTTGCCTGAGAGGAGAAACAGGTGATCTTAAGCGAAAGGTCATAGCTTTTTTTTATTTATTTATTTGACAGGGACAGTACAATTGCAATTTGCAACCCCCATTTCCACCGTAACATTATATTAACGTGGTTAAATAATGAACAATGTGCAAAAGATGATCAAAAAAACAGCGTTCAGTAGAGTTTAGTTCAAATACCTGTCACTGTTGGCTGCTCCCCAATGCATTGTGGACTATATTGGCCCGTCTAGCAGTGTTGTTGGGATCACTCCATAAAAGTAGGGGTTGAACAGACTAGTCGACTTTAGCTTGTCTCGCGACTTTGTTCATGTGACGTCGACTAGTCGGCGCCAGTATTATCAGATATACTATGATCAATAATTCCAAAAATCCCCTAATGCATGAAGATTTCAGCCAGATAAAGTCTGGTTAAATGCAGCGTCTGCAGCGCTTTACTGTCGGCCTGATCTGGAGTTAGACTCAGCCTTAGTTTACATAACAGGCTTCATTTCTGCTCCAGAGCCTGATCAATAACAGTCTCCTCTGAGCCATGTGTGAGGCATGTGAGCAGCATGCTGCGACAGTGGCTTCTGATTGGTCACAGATAAGCTCTCTGTGACTGCTGCAAGACAGAGCGGCAGCTATCTTACGCTGCTATGTAGTCCAGCAGCACCTGAAACTTCTGAAAAGGGGCATTAAACGTTGGGACAGAGAAGTGAAGAATTGGAGCCGCTTTCTGTGGATTATATTTTATGGAGGAGCTTAACACCGGACTCCAAGCGCTCCGCTGACCGGAACAACTTCACAACTGATGGAAGGAAGACGTGGAGCGACGCACTGCATGTTGTTTACACAGCGGGTTGGCTGTGCGCTGAATATGCATTCTGCTTGTGATATTTCAGGCTTAAACATGATTGTTGAGGCGGTGTCTTATTGTGCTTTGTGTAGGTGTAACTATAGCTTGGCCTGGCTCAGTTTTTTCCTGGTTCAGATCGTCTTGGTCTTGATTTAGACGCATTTGTTTTGACATATTCACAGAATCAGATCAGAAAAATACACATTGTACTGTCATGTGTGCATGATGATGGCATTATTGTTGTGCGACGGGGCAAAGGTCGTGAATATGTCTGAGAGTGTGTGTGAGGGGCCACTCCTGTGAAGGCGCTGTTTTGGTTGTTAATTGTTAATGTGCAGTTTTGCCAAATAAATTACAATGTATTTTTTATTCTAAAAGTAATTGTGTTACTTTACTTTATTTTAAAAGTAATCTGTGGCCCCATGCATGAACCTGATATACCACAAACACTCAAATACTTGAATACATTGCATTAATGAGCACAGCAATACTT
>OMNZ01108399.1:1368-12898 GCA_900303255.1 Lesueurigobius sanzi
GGAGCAGCGCGGCGGCCTGTAGAAGTGGCAGGTGGCGCACCACTTCATCCGGACCTGGATGCCCTTTATGTCCACGTTCTTGTAGAGAGGAGCTCGGAAATCATCGTCCTTGTCCTCATCCTCGTCCGCTACCAGAGGGAAACAAATGGATACATATGCCGTTAGGTTTGTCAACATGAGGCAGATCGAGGGGCAGAGGTAAGAGAAAAGTGCTGTTGCTTTGGAAAAATACAAGTATTCTGTCAGAAAGACTGGAATATATTACGTGAGTTTGTGTGCAGTTTTGTTATTATCATCATGTTTTATGTACTCTACTTTATTCGTTTATTTGGAGAGGACAGTGCACAATAATGAGCACTCGTGTATTATTTTGTGTAAATAATCCAGATTTATTCATGAGCTACTTTCATCCCTAGTCCAAATGGATTTAACCCTAAAACACCATTGCCGGGTGATTTTCATTATGCTACGAGTGTCATGGGTTTCTGGGCAGCTTCAGCATTGTCTCTGACATCTTTGATGGCATGGCTGTTTTCCTAATCCAAAACACACTATTTCGTACAGGCACATGTTTGGGTGATTTTCACCCGGCAATAGTGATAGAAGGTAAAGTAGGTTTGTATTGATTGCATGCAAGGAATAAGGTAAGTAAGAGTTAGCAAGAGTGGTCCTGGAATTGCATGTTGTCTTTATGTAGTGCAGTGGTTTTGAATAACTATCACAAAGTGGTGATTATCAAGAAAATTCATATTATCAATCAATCAATATTTACTTATATAGCGCCTTAACAACATCCAAAAGGTGCACAAGGTGCTTAACAAAGAACTATTAAAGTGGCAGGATTAGGTGTCAAATGCCTGTCTGAATAAATATGTCTTTAGCTCTGATTTAAACACAGATAGTCAGTGACAGAACGCAGCACAGGTGGAATATATTATGATAAAGCTATTTTAGTCAGCTGGCCATTTTTAAACATTGAAAATATGACATATTTTGTTTCTCTCTCCTGCCACTATTTGTGTGCCAAGGACACTGAGTCTCACATATCCCAGGAATGGGTGGACCAAAAAACAAGTTTCCATCTTCATAATTTGTTTTTTTTTAAGGATTTTTTTGTTCCCAAATTTCTAATTTTCCCACCCCATTTTGGAGCATTTGTATATGGTTCCCTCATGATGCTGTTCTTTCATTTTGTGAGACATGACACAGTTTAAAATAAAAGAACACTACTCAAATTTGTCATGTATTGCCATGTTTTGATAACAAGTACTTTTTATTGGGTGTATGGTGTTTTGAATTTGAGCGATAGTGTTCTAGGGTTAAAAAATACAAAAATGGAAAAAAGATACTGTATACAGTATGCAACTGATACAATTTTTTATCAATATTAAACTATTAAAACAATTTTTAAAATATTAAAATCTCCAATCTCTAATGATCGTCAACCCTCACAAATTACCACAACACTATTTTTTGAGCTCCTCTTTAAGGCTGTGAAGACGATCGAATAATAATTGAAATACTATTGCAGCTTGTGCATCATTTCACAGAAATGGTGTTCTGTCCAAAGGTGGCAGAGACTCATTTTTATAAATGTATACTATAGTATGTACTTAAGAGATATAGTACTTGATGTCTGGATGTTTTCAAAATCATTTCTTAGACTGAGGACATTTCTGAGGGGCTGTGATTCATGACTCAACTTCAGGCTAGAAACTGGGAGTGAGACAGCTATAACATAATAAACTCTTCTTTAGTGGGCTGTACTTGTGACTCTGTTTTAATTGATAGTGACTCGACTCTGTCTACCTTACGTCAATTTGACTCTACTCGTACTAGTCCTAAATGACTTGGACTTGGACTCAATGGAACAATGAATACTGTACTGAGCACTGTACCTTTTTCCTAGTAGTGGAATGAATTTGTTTTGCCCTCTTTTAGTACATTGTTAACTCTGACATCTAAACATAAAGCATTTTTGTAAATTTAATTTCAGTTTTCAGGCTACTTTTCTTGCAGGAACCCTAAAAGGTGCCCCCACAAGTTCTGAAATGGGCTTTTTAACACATCTCTATATGACGAAATGGGACAAGGAATGTGTTTGGACCACCTCTATCAATTTATAGGCATAGAAAATCAGGCATAGAAAAGCTAATGCTGCTGCTGCTATTATTCTACTATAAATAGAGTAATTTAAAAATAAAATGTAATATAAGCAAAGTCAAAACTATAATAACTACTGTATGAAGGAACTCTACAACCGTCCGGCCATGAGGAGATGATAAGTGGAGCCAAAAATACAGCTGGGTGCTTGATGATTTATGATGGCGTTTGACAGGACAGACAGCGGTGTTGCTTAAATAAAGCTCTCCACCGCTGTTCTCAGTCTGCTCAGTGAGACGAGGGAAACAAATGAAATGTTTACAGACGTGACATATATTCACTCGCCTCCACATTAAAGCACCACAGAGGCTCGGCAGCTCACACTCCGCTCGCAGCAAGAACACTCGCACTGTCTAATCACGGACAATCACTGAAAATCAAATGGTTTATACATAGGCTTCCGGTGCCTGGGTGGGTATGTTATACGTTAGTGTGGATATTAAAATTGATTGTGTGCCCTCATATCTCCACTGTTCACTGTTAACAGATTGCACTAAGCCATGTAGAGGAGACACTGCAGGCAAAAGTCTTTATTTTGAGGTTTTGGGTTAACCTTTCACCTGGAAACAATAAATAACCTAATCTTTTATCTAAATCTAAAGGAGTGTAAAAGGAATTATTGCACTGATACAACGTTTATGGGAAATTGTAACTTCAACAACAGTTTTCTCAAAATGCACTTTCTAACACTGTGGCGACAATATCCCCACTTTAGTAGCACCTACAGACTCCGAACTATCCAGTCTTCTACTTATTCAACAATATTTTGAAGCTTTGTCCAGAGGGATTTTTCATCCCATATGGAAAAGAAATAGAAAAAATGTATAAGAAGCAACGTAAATTCCAGTAATAAATCTTTGTGTTTTATATACTGTATGGTGCTTGTAAGTCTCATACTATGATTTACTCCTGAAAGTGGCCACTTATGCATTCTTTTCATACAAAGTTGTTAACAGAATTAAGTATGAAACAAGTATAAAATGATGTATGCAATATATAAGGAAAGTGTCTGACAAAATATGTTGTCCACATGTTTCACATAAGCTTTGTAGTTTTTAACTATATGTCTGTATTAAAGACATGTGCTTTTCATATATGAATATATGTGACAGTCCATAGAAAAATGGGGAACAAGTCGATTTTGGGCATTTTGAGTTATTATCAGATTCTGAAAGTGTAGTCTCCAAGCTTTCCAACGATGTGTAACACATGGACATCTGATAATATTTGAAGAAGTTGTGGCCATTTGAAGGTAGGCACTCAAAGAACCTCAAAGCTGAGAAATCTGCCTCTAAAGATTGAGAAGTTCTCACCTCTCTCTGCTGCTGGGAGGGACAATAGGGCTCATTTACATCTCATTTAGATAGCTGACTGACAGCCCTGTCAAATGGCTGTCAGTGGTATGACATAGGTTTTCTGCATGTAAAATAGACATCATTTGAAAGGAAATGATGCTATCTTGATATTGTATATGAATGAATTATATGTCATGCAATTTAAATTACCTAAAAAAACATGTTTTTTCTTAACATAAACAACCTTGGTTAGTGTATTTACAAATCTGAATGGTCTGTGGAGGAAAAAAAAGTTTTATTGATTATTTTTAATCTTAGAGTTACGACATGACGTCCAGCCCAGATATAGGCCTATAAGAGCGCAGATATGTAGGCCTATAAGAGCGCAGATATGTAGGCCTATAACAGCACAGATATGTAGGCCTATAACACCACATGCCTTATCATATGACAATAGATGATGAATAGACGGAGACGTCACGAATATAACGTGACATTCTTTGCGCTGCCATTTTGGACGCATGATTTGAGCATCTTCTGAACTACCGGCCCATGCTAGAGGCTCTAAAATCATCCATTACTCCGATTACTTGCAAGCTTTACTGATGGTTGTCCAACTCTTGTAAGTTTGATAATACAAATGTCTACTAAGGATAATGTATGTGGAATTACTGTCATATATTGTTCTTTGAAGTTCCCAAAATTTCATACTGTACAAACAGATACAAACTTTACTAAATTTATCTATATCTTTTCCATATGGGAATTCTTAATATTTAGGGAAGATGAAAGACTCTGCACCGCTGATTCTGCTCCCAAAGGGTTTTATTAAGCACCACAAGGTAGCGTTTCAGGCGTTTAGCTGTAAGCTGTATGTATCTTCGCATTCTTGCATGCTACTAAACTTATTTGGGATGAGCGTGTCTGTCTAGCCCTCAATTCTCAATATTTAGCCTGATTTAGTGAGTTTTGAACACAATAAACTATGCATATCATGCAATTATAAACGAAAAAGAAAACATCTTTGTAAACAATACAGTATATCAACAAATCCACAAAATAAAACCATACATTTGATTCTGACTGCATCCATTATGTAGAAAAGAGGCCATTTTGACCATTTTTATGCTTACAATGCCACATGAAACTACAGCAAAGGTTTCAAATTGACACCACTCAATTTAAACATTTTCCATATCTACCTGCAGTGACTGGCCTGAAAAGCAGGTATTCACTTTTCTTACAGGGAGAGGCGTGTTTCATCTCCCTCAATTTGATTCAATTTGCATAACCTTGACATGAATGACTGAGTTCCTGCAGGTATCAGGACTGGAGGCGCACACCGAACGTCCTTGTAATCAGACAGTTTGAGTGAAGTTTCTTTCCTCTCTGGGGGGGACTTTTATTTTGTCTTTTGGAGACATGCAGAACAAAAACATTTCCAATGATCAAAGGCCCGACTCAAACAATGCGCCCGAACCTGAGAAAATAATTTCACAGTACAATAACAAGCACCGCGAGGAGAGCCAAAAGACGAGACACACAGAGGAAACAGGAAAGTAACAAGGCTTTGAGCCGAAACTGTTGTAGGACTTTTCAAATAGATTATAAAAATAAATGGCCGCAGTTAGACACAGTTTTTCTTGTGGGCATTTTGACAGCTTTGCAAGTAACTTTGAAGTCAGGTGTGGTTAGCGGTGGCCTATTTTGTACACTATCCATTTTAATCCACAGTTCTCTCGTAAGAAAATCATAGTAAATGTATAGTACAGTATATTCTTTTTGTACAGGGGCAGAGTGCAGTGAAGTGAGCAAGGGTCCTTTGGAAAGATGTGTATTGCCAGGTTTGAACAGGGCTGTGACTAACTATTGTTGCAGAAGAGCATGTGAATTAGTTGACAGTAATTTCTCTAATTGATTAGATGTGATAAATCCCATTAGTCCTTGCTATATTTGAGTAATAAACTAGAATAGATGTTGAAGTGGTGCGTTAGTGTTATTATTATAGGCTGCGTTCACGTCACATCACAACATTGTAAAGAGCCTGTAGTTTAATTGAGGTGGAGGGCAAAATTCTATGAAAATTCTATGCTTGTAACTATGGAAACTGTCAAAATGCAGATTTCTAGTCTAGTTTCTTGCTAATTTCTCTGTAATTCTTGGGCCTATCTAACCCGGCGTGTGCCAGATTGATATCCGTAGCACTCTGATTTGAGTTCTACACATTATCAATCTGGGATGGCTCTCGTTCAATCCACTTGTGAAAGGGAGGGGCCGTTACAGCAATACTTTAAGATAATTGGGTGAAAGGTCCTTCATACCCACCGCTGTCACACTTCCATGTGCAATAACAATACTTAATATTGGCAATAACATCTGTGTTTACAATATCTGCAATGTCACTTTATCAATCAACCCCTTGAATGTAAATTGAAATTTATTGTATACTCATACACACAGATAGTCATATACATATTTATATACCACTTATAGCTCCTCCTGTTTTGACTAGAGTCTATCTTATTTTTTTTGGACTCTTTCAAGATGTATTTTCCGGAGTTTGTGAAATAACAAATCTCACGGGAATACATCTTGCAGCACAAGGTTAGGGCCAATCCACATGAAACAAAAACTGTCACAAAGTTCAATGTGTTCTCCGTCAGCACATGTGAACCAAAGTCTAATTATTTTCTCATAAAGGTGTCCTAAAGTGGTGACAATAGTTAAAAATATGCGCATGATGTTGGCCAGTAGAAAAGACTTTCAGCCATAAGAATAATATGGTAGGTTTGTGAATCCAATCACTATCAAACACTGATCAAGTGCAACATTTGTCAATTTTCTTCAAAAATGGTTTCTCTCCCGTAGAGTTTTATTGACAGCTGCTCCAACTGAAAAAGATTTCTGTAACGTGAACGCAACCCCTTATAGCTTCTCACCCTCTGGGGTAAATTAGTACATCAAAAGTACCAATGTGTGAACGAGTGAGAGATTGCTCTGTGTCAGCCCTGCAACAAACTGGCCACTGTCCAGGTTGAACACCACGAATGGCTCCTAGTTGACAAGATTCCAAACATCCACAGTCCTTTAACAGCAAGGCATGACTTTGCTAGAACTTGGGCACAAACCTTTAGGCCACAGTCAGGCAGAAAACGTATACTGACCCAGCAAACGATTATTCATGTGTGTCTGATCATTTACAACCGTATAATTAACTCATCCGTGTGGGAAAAGTCGCTCAGTCGCTACATTGTTTATTGAAGAGTTGAAGTAAAAATGGAAGCATCAAGCGCAGTGCGAAGTGGCGGAACAGCTGAACCACCGCAATGTTTCCTACTTTATGGATATAACCTCCAGCAGAAAGAGCATGTGGACTTTAAGGGGCTGTAATATGGAGGTAATGGGGTAGTAAACTGTGCAGAGGCTGTGGTCGGTTCACTGTGGTGTCACATCTGTGTGTGCAACCAACCCAGCAACATAATCAACTTGTAATCATTACAGTTGACCCGAAAAAACCTTTTACTGAAAGGAAAACTCTCTTGCTATTCTCTTTCTAGCCTGAGCAACTATGGGCCAAAGGCAGACTACAGACATACAGTATATTCATCCAATAATATGGATGTAGAAGGATTTGCAAATTGGCAGCCTCGCTTCTGTCAGTCTACCCCTGGGCAGCTGTAGTATGGAGTGAATGAATAATGCCATGTAAAGCATCTTTGACTGTCCAGATAAGCGCTGTATACAACCAATGTATTATTATTATTAGTATTAAGGTGTACTTTATTGTTCCCGTTGGCAAATTTGTCCTCTGCATTTAACTCCGCCTTTGATGCCGCTGGGGCAACTCTTAAGGAGCAGTGGGTGACCACAGTGCAGCACCTGGGGACCCATATCCTGAAGTCAAGCCAGGCTAATGGTCAGTCAGTATCACCTGGCTGGAGCATTAACCTATTGAGCATGTTTTAAGTTGACTCAAACCGGAGCACCCAGAGGACATCCACTCACATGGCAGAGAAACATGCAAATTCCTCACAGAAAGGCCTGAATGGTGATTGAACCTGCAACCTCCTTGCTGTGAGGCAAGAGTCCACTCAGCCACTACACTGGTCGGTGACTGAGTGGATTAGAGAAATGTTAAACTTTTATAAATACTGCAGTGCATACAAACCTCTGGGGTACACTCCAGGGTCCATGAAGGTTGCCATACTAAAATTGGCCAAAACGAAGAGGAAGACCAGGCCATTGTAGAGGGGCACTGCAGGGGAGATTACCTTGGTCAGCCAGGGGCACCTAAAAGGCAGAAAGAGACAAGAAGATATTATATTAAAATCACATCATAAGCTCTCCATCTCCAGAATATTAAATAATAATGACTACTTCAGTGGAACGCCGTCAGACCACTTGTTGAGAAAGCACACATTTTTGCGTCACAGCTGACCTTTTCTCTCAGCTGGTAGTAAAAACTCTGTGACCACTCAGAAATATTCAAGTGTTGAAAGCACCTGAATAGCAAAGCCACTCGATCAGATGGACTCAAATGTCAGGACCTGCTGTGCTGCTGCCTACAATTACCTCTCAGGGTGAGGCATCGTAGAGGTAAGCTCCGACAGAGCGCACTGTGGAAGTCAGTGACTTTATGAATGAATAAGTAACAGTGTGAGCATAAAGGGAAGTCATACTGGTTGAATCTCACTCTGAAATATACTGGATTAAAGCAAGTAAATGTAATTGTTAGTTGTGGTCCAAACACATTCTTGACCTACTGTAACTCTTTCCTTTGTTAGCATTGTCACAGCAATGCTAACAAGCCCACAAGTAAATACAAATGCTTCATAGTCACATGCATACTGTAATCTTCTTCCACAAATGTCAGAGTTAAGAATATACTGAAGGAGGACAAAACAAATGTTGTTATGGTATAGGTTAGGTAAGGTATATGGCCTTTAAACAAAACTACAAATATAATAATTAAATTACATTTTTTGCCAGAACAAACTAGTGCATTTCTATGACTGGAGTGGGTATTGGGGGAAATAACAGACTGGGCTTGAACCAGTCACACATGGTTTAGCTTCAGATCTCACCTACAGCCGACAAGGACAATCCACAAACCAAGTAAACCATTTTAGTACAATATCACTGCAATAATGGTAAAGGTGAATGATCAACATAATTGATTTGATTTTAATGATCGACTATTCAACACAAAACCCAAGTTCAAGCAACAAATAAATGCTATCCAAATTACCCAGTACCATGACCAGAGTCAACATAGTTTTTTTCACAAAAAATAAAAAAATTGATGTAATTCTTACTCTGTCTGAGTCTGTATATCCCAGAAACGATTAATCGATTACTAAAATAGTTGACAACTATACTATATAACTATATAATCGATTAGTTGACGATTAATCGATTAGTTGTTTCAGCCCTAATCAATTTTATAGCCCTGCTAGATATTTTCAGTATCCGACAAATATAAAGAAAGGGCAATCCTCAATTTGATGGTTTTCTCATATACACGACTCACGTCCACAGCCAACACATGTGCCGGTGTCAGATCATCCCCACCGCACCTCTCCTCATGCGCACATCCCTCTTTGCTTTGTTGAATTATTCAGAGCCGGAGCTTACAGAGAATAGAGGCGTTAACGGCCAAGACACGGCCCCTGGTACACTTACACTGTGGACAATGGCGATGGGGTGGGGTGAGGGGGTTCAGGAGACGCGTTTGAGAGTATTTTTAGAGCCAGTATCAGAAATGGACATTTAAAATATTGAGATCTTGGAGAAAAGGATGAGAGTTGGAGATGGGAGGACTATTCAGTATACAGATCATGTATACTATGTGGAGGTAGAAGTAGTGTTAGGAGTAAAGTACGTACTGAATTGTATTAAGCAGTGGTTATACGAGTAATAAATAGGTATTAGTTATAGTAATTGGGTGGGACTGTGCTTATATTTAGGTTATTTTGGTAATCATTGGGCTGAGAAAATGTATGTATGTATGTAATGTATTTTTTCCACATTTTTTACTTCATGAAGCTAAAGAATCGCTGAGTTGGGGGCATTGGGGGTTTTAGTGTATATGAACATGTCATTCATCATTTGAAAGCTAAGAACATCCGGAATTTAGTAACTGAGCTTAAACTACTGAAGCCTGCACTACATAAATAACCTTCAAATCATGCAAATATAAGATTTGGACATGTTTACCTCAGATCTGTAGGAAATAAATTACTCTACCTTTAACCTCTTAAGCCTGAGGCCTTTTTCTCCAAAAATCATTTATCTACTAGGTGTAGTACTGTACATTTGGTAGAGCTTAGGGACACAAACACATTTTCCTGCAAAAAGGCCTTGTTCCTGCCTGTGGTGTATAAAATAACAACAGAAATGGATTATTCCACATCAGCTGTCAATAATTTGCAACTTTGAAATATTTTGCTGCGTAAAACATGTACGTCAGTAGCTGTATCTGATTGGGGTCTATAGGGCTTAAGAGGTTTTAAAAGAGAAAGGGTTTTCATCAAAAATACTAACTTTTATTGTAAATCTGACTCTGTGTGGTAAAATATCAGACAATTCTTTCTAGAAAACGATTAATAGATTACTAAAATAGTTGACGATTACTTTAATAATCAATTAGTTGTTTCAGCCCTACTTATATTTGACTGGCATTGGCGTCGTGGGCTATATTTAGAGGCAAAATTGTTGAAATCATAACTGCTGTTTGTTGAACAGTCTCACCTTCACCTGATTCTAATTTCTAGGCACATACAGTATTTGGAGCATCTTCAAAGCACGTCTCTCAGCCGTCACCGGCCTGCCAGTGTTTTCAAAGATGGTGCGTTCAGCATATGTATGTGATGCACCTCCTTTAAAATCCGGCGATCAGGAGATTCAATAAACACTGTGTCACGCGGCGAAGGGAGTAAACACGAAGAGCAAAAAGACAGAAGCCATTTTAGCATCCCAGAGCAGGCAGCGTGGGAGGTAATGTGCCCGAGAGAAGCAGATGAAAGCCCCACGCACTGGTTAACCGAGTGGGAGTCACGGATTATTAATGCTGTTTGCAAGACACTTTTACAGCAGGTGGAGCCATGACACTTCACTGGTGCCAAAAAGATGCGATAATTGGCAGGGGTTTATCAAACGACTGAGATAATTGGGTGCCAGGTTAGACGGGAAACGGAAAGTCTCAAAAGAGGAAGTATACATGTCAAAATCACAGCTAACTATGATAATTATACTTTTGTTAGGCAAACACAGAGAGACCTCATCCTCTACAATCGAAATAATTAACTCTGATGGATAAAGGATGAGTGCTGAAATGCCTAAAATCAAATATTCACAAAAACATCATCAAAATTAAGCTAATGATAGATCAGTTGGGTGCCATTCTTTCAGCGCTCATCATTCAATTAATCATTCAGCACTCATCTGATTTAGCCACTCTTTATGAATGAGAAATATGCTCCTTGAATGTGTGAGAAAACACTGGCAAAACAACTGTTTAGAGATCTCTTCTTAGAATATAAACTATTGTTTGATAAAAGGACAAAACAAAACAACACCGGTAATCTGTGCATGTGTCGTTCACTGGAAATTGAGTCCACTGATAATAAAGGAATAAATAGGCCTATCACAAACAATCTTGGCTGACTTATGAATCTACAATTTCAATAATTTGGTTTGCTTTAAGGCGAGACCCTGCAGTTGAATAAAAATGTAAATTATATGAAACTTTTGCTGTATATTACTGACAGAAATATGAGAGAAAAATGTATGGAAGTTTTATGTTTTCATATAATAATTTGTATTTTATGCATAAAAATTGGCAAAATTGTATATTATTGGTGACAATCTAAATAATGCATAGAGCAAGGTTTAAATGTATAGTTTTAAGTTGTTGATATATTAGTTACAAAGATTTGTTCAGAGAGGATTTGGGATATCGCCTTGGAATTGAACATTGAAAATCCCTCTGAACATAAATTCAAAACATTATGTCCAAGATGTTAAAGTTTGGAGCCTGTAGGAGCTGCTAAAGTGGACATGCTGTCGCCACA
>OMNZ01108400.1:6894-29607 GCA_900303255.1 Lesueurigobius sanzi
ACAATAAACAATATGTCTGTTTGTGTTTGTTATTATGACTAAAACTACTGAAACCCCTGCACCAAACCCCTCCGATACAACTGGAAACTTCCACATTTGGCCTTAATTATCTTGCAGGTGCATTCGGAGCCGTTTCTGCACCGGGCCCTCAGCACCCCCACCCCCCCACACACACACACACACACACACACACACACACACACACACACATATACAGTTTACACACAGTATGAGGAGGGTTTTGGCGGACGCAAGCAGAAACACTCCACATCACAAGGACAAAGTGGTTGTTTCCAGTCAGCAGGAGAAAATTCATATTCTTCACATCACGCCACGCTTGGAATGCAAGGTACAGTGAGTAAAGTGTATTTATAGAGATTGTTTTGACAAGCAACGTTTTAGTTATGCTTCCAGTTTTTGCAGTAAATATAGCTGTGGAAGTGATTTTTACATCCGCTTTTCTTCTGATTCACTGTTGTCAATCAGTTTGAATGAGGCTACGACTGAGGGCCAAGTGAACTCAAAATGTATCGGCTGAAGGTGTTCATTTTAAAGTTAATTTTACATAATGCGATGCTTTAATGATGAGAAAAAAATAAGCAAGTTAGTATACACAGGTATAAATAATCAATTAGTGAGCAAGTCATTATTTTGTTGCTGTTGTGAGCAGCTGTCATTTATTGTAGCACTGGGAACCTCAATATATTTATGTTCAATATTAGTCGGGAAAGTGACTGCAGTTATACCCTGAATCGGGCCTATTTAATTGGCGGCTGGGGGCCAGATCCGGCCCGCAACGCCAAACAGTCTGGTCTGGCCCACTGGCAATTTCCTATAATAAGAAATAACAATAGGCTATTTGCGACACACCGCTAATGCTATCACGGCTACTGCTAATGCCCACAGCAGCTTAGACTCTCACTGAGGAGGCTCAGCACCAGCTATAAACATGATAATTACAGAGAAAACAGCCTTTTTACCGTTGCAGTCCTTCGATTTAACCTTTAGTCAGAACTGTAGAAGAGTTTTCAACAGCTGTGATGGAGCTAAAGTATGCCTATAGTAGCCACATTTCATTTTTAAAATGTATTACAAAGGCAGTTGATAAGATATCTTAACCAGATTTCTGTTATTGTCAAAGGTTTTGACATTTAATACACCTCTATATGGGCACCATTAGTTTAATACACCTCTATATGGGCACCATTAGTTTAATACACCTCTATATGGGCACCATTAGTTTAATACACCTCTTCAAGTCAGTTATGTTCCATATCTTTGTTCAATACACAATATCTTTAGCATAACCCCTTAGAAAGAAGTCCAAGGGAGTGATATCTGGTGAACGTGGTGGATCACTTCCAATCCACTGGTCTGGAAATATTTGATTGAGGAACTGGAGAACATGCAGTCCCCGATGCGGGGACATGCAACATCTTGCTGAAAAATGATGGTTGGTTGAAGGCCATTCAGTTGGTGCCACATGTTCAGTCAAAAATATTTGCAGTAATTGACGCCTCATGGAAGAAAAATGGACCAATTATTGGATTGCACATGATTCCGCACATTTACTTTTGAATTCACTATTTCAATGTCATTACAAACTTTGATAAACACTGATTACAATAAAACAAATCTGGTTAAGATATCTTATCAACTGCCATTGCAATATTTTTTTTTATTTCATTTAAAAAGGGACTATGGACACCCTGTAGAACTAGAAAGGATTTAGACGCTGAAAGAACACATATCTGTCACAGTGAGAGTTATTATACTGTGTCTGCTTATAATAAACCCTTTTTAATGTTCTATTTGAGCCGTGAGTAATGAAATGCTCATTTGTTTTTACCAAAAATTTGAATGTTTGGTGGTGAGGCTTGCCAAATGACCGGCCTAAAGGCCCATGACCCCCGAAAAATCCACCCTGCCCTATATAAGGAAGATTTACAGCAGGGATCTGTATTGGGGTTAATTAGCATACATTGTCCAGGCTTCTGAGTGAATCATGCATGTTGTGCCCTTGCTGTGGTCTTTACGGTAACGTAGACATACAGACAGAGACAGAGTACAAAGGAGGGGGCCATTACAGATGTCACAGTGACAGGTGGCTGCCATCCATCTCCTTGTTAGAGCTGAAGCTGTATTTGTGGCCACTTTATTCACAGGGTCGAGGCAGTAATGTGGGTGGGCCAAACAAGAGGCACAATTAAACCCATTCACTGGTGGGATGGACCGCAAATGTTAACTCCACAGACTGACTTCAAAACATGGCTGTAGACACGGCTCAAAACAAAACAGACCGGCTTCTTGATTGACGCACATGAGCCATTTGTTACAAGGAGAATCATTTATGCCGAAAAGGACATATTTTCTTCAAACGTGGTATGAATTTGAACAGAACAAGGACCTTTTGACCTTTTCTGCTTATTTTTGATGAGGTTCACGGGTCATTGACACAAACCAGCTGTAAATATACTGTAGACTTTACACTGTGTTCTTCTTGGGTGTAGTTTGTTGCTGGGCTGACATTTAGAGACTCACTGATAAATGATCATTCTCTTTCACAGTAATTCACCAGGGGCAATATAGAGACAAACTCACAGGGCACTGCATAACATTCTAGGTTATATGTTGCTGTACTTTATGTCACATCTGAACTGTTGTAAATGTCAGCGATAGCAAATATGCCTGTAATGGACAGAAGTGCTTTGTTATGGTGGGTTTTCAGAATAAATCATTTGGAATAGAACATACTGTATTTACCTCATCTTTGGGCTCCTTATAGTCAAAGCAAAGCAGCATAATACCTGTTGTCATACCTATATCCCACCCCCCGGCCACATAGCAGGTATATCATTGCTCCGAACCACTGCTGGTTACGAAACGGACCAGTTAGAGTCTTTCAAGGTGGATATGTTGTGAGACAGAAAATTCAGATCTCGCAACAATTCATCTGGTCAGTTATTTTTATCTTTCTTCTAATTGACATTTTTCTACTTAATCTTGGGAATGTATAGAGCAATGCGTGACTCCTAAAGGTCATGATGAAACATTACATACTTTGCCATCCATCTTCTTCTGCTTATCCGTTGCTGTGTGTGGGCAGCAGTCGAAGCTACCCAAATCATATAGCACCAGTCCCTCATGGCTCCTCCTGCAGGTGGTGGATCCAGGAGAGCGGCTCCACAATGCTCCTTCAGGTAACAGGCCTTGGTAGTTCTCTTGGTCTGGCCCCTCACCTAGGACCTGTTTGGCATGGGAGACCCTACTATTGCTCCTATTGGTTCATTCAGGCATACATTGCATTTTGTGAATTTGTCCATTGTGAGATGTATGAAGTCTTATCTTATCTTACACCCACTCATTGTATGAACATATGTAAATGCTTTGGTGCCCTGTTCAAAGGGCAGTGGCCTTCTGTGATTTAAAGAGGTAATAATGCCAATTATGTCTTCTCTATCTGACTTCACTCCCCAGCTTCCTCTCATAGGCTATAGGTGCTATGAATTAGTGGCGCTGGAGGTCACTGTGGCCTGATTAAAAGCAGACAATGAGAGGCGCTCACTGATTAAAGCCAAATGGCCTCTGGTGATGGAGTAAACAAAACAACACAGCCATGGTCAACGCGGTGTACGCTGCGCAAATAATGAAACTCTCCACAGTCACAGTCATTAAGACAAGGGCTACTCAGGCTCACAGGGAAACATCACAATATGCATAATTTATGACTTGCATATAGTGATGTACAAATTTACACCCATCTGCATATGTGGCTAATCATATAATGTCCCAACAGGCATGTTTGGATAATGACACTGGATTTACCCAGAAAAAGGGGTAGGTGTTTTATGTCTCCTGTTTGTAAAGCATTGAGGTTTCAGAGGTGAATGAAAATCAGCCTTTGATGATGAAAACCTGGATGTTCTCAGTGTTTGGTGGCGAGTAAATTTATAAGTAGATGCAGATGAATCAACTTTGAAGCAGGTCACTTTTTTCATGTCATCCTTCTGCTGAACCACACAAACTTATTTTCTTCGCGCTTTTTCACAATCAATCAATCAAAGTTTATTTATAAAGCGCTTTTCATACAAAGATGCAACCCAAAGTGCTTTAGGGGCGATGGTGGCGCAAGTAGTAGAGCGGGTTGTCTTGCAATCGGAGGGTTAGCGGTTCGATCCCCGCAGGTGCACACTGTCGTTGTGTCCTTGGGCAAGACACTTCATCCACCTTGCCTCCAGTGTCTGCATACTTTGGTGTATGAATGAGAGTGTGAATGGGTGAGTGGTTCCTTGATGTAAAGCGCTTTGAGTGCCTAAAGCAGGTAGAAAAGCGCTATATAAAAATGTAACCATTTACTTTACAGATTAAAAACACATTACAGAAACATCAGTTTACACACCCAACTCCCACCCCCCGCATATTTACAAGTGCATTCACCTCAGCATGCAGACACCCATCCAAACACACACACGCACGCACACACACACACACACACACACACACACACAATTAGTGTAAATAAAATATTGTGCGTAATATAAGTAGTATAAGTGCGTAAGTCAATAAGTCAGGCTGAGTACAGATGAACCAGGTAAGGAAGCACCATCAGAGGAGCCGTCTGCGTCGGGAGCAGCACATCAGCTCCAGCCACCAGGCACCGAGCCAGTGCACCCAGAGGGGGCGAGTCACAAGCTTTCTATTCATTCCCATTGTATTTTCTTTGCTCTCTTAAATTGACAGTGGAAATCTCAGCTCACAGGAAGTGCGATGACAAAGTGGGCGGGGCTGAATAAGGTGAACTTATAGCAGGGGACTTTTATACCTCACCCAGCACCCTGCTTTAGTCCCACGAAGAAAATGCATTCCTGTCCCGTTGTGCTGAATGGGACTGGCCTGGCACGCTGACACAGGGATCCATCACTGCGCAAGACAATGGGCCATTGACCACATGTCTCCTTTATTACGCCCTGGGACTGGAGCAGGTTGCCATATCAGCTTCTTGTCTCCAAAAGGTATAATTCTTTAGCGGGAGTGAGAGGATATCACCCGCTCTCATCAAGAGGCGGAAAAAAGGGAAACGAAAGGGCGCAAGGAGATTGAATGGTAATGAGTCTATTAATTAAAGAGTTTTGCAAACAAAGCCTCCACACACACACACACAGGTCTGAATATACAAGCAGAAAAGTGTTATTTCATCTTACACACATTACACAAACTATTTCACAACTGCGTATATTATTTTTTCAATGACCTTTACAGTGTTTATTTCATTTTAGTCATAATGAGACTAAAATGTCACTAAAACTGAAATCTCCAGATCCTTTTGGCGACGGTTTAAAACTAAATAAAAATGTAAAGAACGGATTAAAAGCATTCTAACGAAAGAGCCAAGTCTAATTTAAGTTCACTGCCAAAGGACCAGCTGTATCAAAATGCAAAGGGATATCATTCTGGACATGACAACAGTCTTCTGCCACTTTACGGGAGTCGAATCTGAGACTTGTACTTAAAAACGTAGAGAAATAGTAGTATATTTGAATTATGAATGTAAAAAGTCCAAACTTGTTCGTGTGATGCTTCAGATGAGGTGCACATGTTTGTGGAGACGGATTACATTTGGACAAAGAGGCAGGTGTTGTGTCTGATCCTGCTCTCACTGTGGAAGGGCATTAGCAGCTTTATTACAATGATCCCACAAGAGCTTTAATCACCTCAGATCTCAGCGCCGCTGCCCCCGCGGTGCGCAGTCACCCCTGCACCTCACACGGGCCCAGAGGTGCACAGATTTGCCAGAAGGGACCACTCATTTAGTCCACGCTTCGCTGCTTTGAGATCCGTTTTTGCCAGGATTTGTAACGGATATAGGGAAGAAAGTGAAGTGAATAAAACACAATACATGAACATGCTTTGTATAATTAGTTTTAGCCTTTAAGGTGAGGTATTGCAGATGAATAGGGGAAGAAAGTAATGGAGTGGAGTGATATCTGTTTCTTTTTGTGTATATTACTGACATAGATATGAGAAAAAAAAACATATTGCAGGCTTTCTGTCATTTTATGTTTTCATATAAGATAAGGGAAGTGTCAATATGGCCAAAATTGCAGATTATGTTCAGTGACAAAATCAAAATAAGGAAGCCAGATTGAAATGTATTGTTTTATTTTGCTGATGTTCAATGTAATAGAATTAAATATTGAAAAAACCCTGTGAAAAAATATATTATTAAGTAAATTATTATTATTAATTATTCTGCTGTACCTAGCTTAGTGTATGTTTGAGTCTTTCTGTCGTTTTTACTGTTCTTATTGTTGATATTGACTTGCTTTATTGTCATGTATTGTATTCTCTCTATTTGCTCATCTGCTTCATGGTTGGACTCTCCCGCTGCTTCTGTGTAATATAATGTTTGTAATTGTATTTTTAACCCTGTACTTTTTTGTAGGTTGCCGTCTGTACATCTGGCAAAGGACTACAGATGAAAACTGGCATATTATACAGTTAATATTGTTAGTACTGTTGGTTAATATGCATTGTCCTGTAATAATAATAAAATAAAATACTGGGAACCTTGTTGTCTGTAGGTGCAACTAAAGTGTAGATCGAGTTCCAAGAATGAAATTAAAATGCTGTTTGGAGAAACAAAGCTTTAAAGTTTTGTTTCTGGCTTCTCTCAGAAAGGACATTATCATACAGTATATGAATTCCAGCTTCTTGTTGGTCGCTTTACACACTCCATGTGGATACCAAGTACAGCAATATTTGTGAATGGATACTTGGCAACTTGGCAAAATGTCCTAAAACACAGGGGGAGAATGGAGTATGGTCTTGATTCTACTTAAAAAACTAGACAGAAATCTCAAAATTGACCACTGTATGAAAAATGTATGTTTTTGTCACAATCCCATTATCATCACAAAGAAACATCTAAACAAAAACTGGTCAAAATATTTTAGATACGTTTTAGAAGAGTTACAGAATCATTCATATTTACCAAGTACGCTTTGGCACTTTTGATTTGCTGCTTGACATTTTAACCAGAAGGTTGCATTGATCCACGTTGCAAGCACTGACTGTTGCTTTGACAGACAAGCGCTTATGGGGACTGAAATATTAGCAGGTAAATATACCAAGACTTCTGTTTGTTTCTGTGGTTTTGTGAAATGGATAGTTCTCGGTGGGCGCAGCCAGTTTGTCTCTGAAGCCATCGATTGAACCAGAGCCGACCTGACCTTCTTCTTCTTCTTCCCTTCCACAAAGCCAAGAGAACACACCGACGTGGCTCCACTGGTGTCGGCCCGCACTGAGCGAGAAGCGCACACTTCATTGATCAACGTGACGCGCACCGAAGATGACAGATGCTCCGACGGTAATCAGCGGCCGATGTGACGACAGAGCAAACCAATTTATTACTGGCGGACTGAATGACAGACAGCGGGGGACAGTGATGCATGACGACAGGTGCGGGGATGGGGAGATGGTCGGGGAAGGAATAGAAGGAACAGGATCAAATGGAGACTATGTGTAAGCCCGGAGACAAGGCCAGGAGAAAATAATGCACACTGGAGGTCAGACAGGAGCTTTCCCCTTCTTATTGGTGCCTCGATCTGGGCTATAGGATTACACACGCACACATACACACACCAGGGCACTCAACATGAAGGCTGAGATTGGTTTATTGATCCCATCGAGACAGAGGGATCTCAAAGGACAGCACAGTTCTCTTTATGGGGGGACTTGTCTGCTGACAGCCACCGCTAACAGGGACAATAAGTGACCTTAACTCCTGAATGATTGTATCAACCTCTACAGCACTAAGCCTGTACAGGAGACTATAGGCTTGACCCATGTCGGTCAGACCACCACCGCTGAGCCCCTTATTCATGAAATGTTCTTATTAACAATACACAATACGTAGCATGGTGGAGCACAGCCAGCATTGTGTCTCCTTTTCCTTTCAATGTGTCTTTCTATAGATGCAGGAATAGTATATAATGGATGACCGAATGTGTGCATAAGAAAGTGGTGGTTTTGGAAATGCTTTGCTGCTTTGTTGCTGAATGAAAATACTGGTTATCTTCTGTGATTTTGATGGTAATTTTCTCTAACTCTTTCACATCGGAACACATGTCTTTTCCCAGAGAAGTTTCGATGTCTTGCCTGTGGGTTCTGGCTAAAATGGACGCTCTAGATGACCCATAGTGAAAGACTCTGCATCATTTTTATTTAAACAGAGAACGGGACGGGAGCTAAGTTTAAATTGTTTTCCCGACTCATTCGTAACTTCCCAATCAAACCCGTAACACCACGATTCCTCACAAGTGGCTATAAGCTGGTTTCACAACTTTTAGGGAGGAAGTAGAACAGCAACTAGCCAGCTAACACGGGTTTATGATTGCTAAAAATAGTTCATAATAAAGCGGGGACTGTACACAGCAGTCTTTTTTCACAGATGTCTCTGAACAGAATGCACAGTTCCAGAGAAATATGGCTTCCACTCTACTACAATATTTTTTATTTAAGTTTGAAAACGGGGGGGAAACAATACTATGAAAAGACACATCTCGACCAGAGGTGGGCAATGTATTGTCTACAAGTATCAAAATAGTTGTTTGGAAGATATACAAATTTACAATAGGTATATCGTTATACTGTATAGCTCAGTCAAGAAATCAATGAAAAGCTTCAAAAATGTATGTCAAAAATAAAAATGTAATATTCTAAATGTGTTATCTCTCTAAGTATATTTAATTTTTATATATTTGTTATCTCTCCCCCTCCTCGAACTGCCAACGTATCGTGGTGGAGGGGTTTGAACACCCAAATAAACCTAGGAGCTATGTTGTCTGGGGCATTATGCTCCTGGTAGGGTCTCCCAAACAGGTCCTAGGTGACGGGTCAGACAAAGAGCGGTTCAGAAGCTCCTTATGATGAGATCATCAAGGCCGGTAACGTCGCCCAGAGGTGAAGAAGTGTCGTGGGGCCGTCCGCCTGTGGTCCCACCACCTTCCTGACACCAAATCCTCCTTCCTTCTCCTAGCCACTTCTACTGTTGTTGTTGTTTGTCCCGTCTATGTAAAGCATCTTTGAGTGCTATATAAGTTTGATGCATTATTATTATTTTTACTAAATCCGGAGTGAAGGCACCTTTAGTCGTTCCTCCAGAAGAACACATGGAGCTGTGGCTTTCAGATGCTCTCCCCCTTTACTGCGTCAGTGCAGAGGAGCCATAAGGGACTGGTGCAGTGTGATCCAGGCAGCTTGGACTGCTGCCCCCGCGACCTAGCGGATGGGCGGAAGAAGATGGATGGATGTTTACTCTCAAAACATGGTATAAGAGTGTTCTTTTCTGCACTTTTGTGGTTTATTCAAGACAATTATATTTTTGATGACACAATGATCTAAATTAAGATGTTTGCCAGCACATTTTTATGTTTTCTTGACGCTGTGCAAAAAATATTATTAAAGTATCATTATTGCGCAACTTTCACGATATTATTTTTTCTTAATATCGCCCACCCTTAATCTCGACATTTTACATAATGAAGTATTTTATATTTTAGTCTTTAAGTTCTCATTAAAGGCACTTGTTTACAAACTCAAGTTTGTGTGACTTTTAGCTTTTGTCTTTCATACTTTTTTACTGTCTCCTGTGAAGTACTTCGGTATTCTTCGTGTTGCTGTAAACTTTACTTTATAAGAAAACCTCACTATTTATAAAGCACTTGTGGCCTTCTTCTCCTTATCAATCTTCCACTATTGATTGTTTTGTTTCTTCAAAGCAGTTGCACGGATGTTAAGGAGAACCCTGGTTTCATCACTTTGTGCCCACGGGCTGTTTTGTTTCGAGGGGTGCTCACCCATGTCACGTATCGCACATGTACCATAAACACACAGAACAAAGGCGACGCACAGCTAACATAAGCAGATAGCATCAAGATCTGCAGACTAACCTCTGATCCAAAACCAATTGAGGCAGATTAAAGACTTACTCAAGGAGAATATGAGAAGAAAGCAAATGGCATACGGTTGTACAAATAAACCTCCCATTTGCGAATAAGCTCAGTGTTTTAGATGCTAATTTGTGGGTTAAGGCTGAAGTTTGAAGTATAAATTATCCATATAAACCAAGTCAAAACAGAGGGCGCAGTAGTTACAGTCCTAATTCACCAGCATTAGTGCTCACATTAGCGCACATTAACCGTAATACTTACAGCCGCTCTCACGGGATAAGCCTTTCGGACGCCAATCGGCTCTCCAGAAGGTCTGTATTTGGACATTTCAAGGTGCGTTAGTGTTGCAGACCTGAGCCACTTTCCCATGGGTCAGCTGCTCGAGGTGGGCAGCGGGTTACGAGTCAATCTTTACAACCACATAATAACTATACTACTGCTGGTATTTCTTAAAATATCCATACTGGTACCATCATAAAGAATTAATAAATAAGAAAGAAAGAACCAAAGCTTAGACTGAATACTAATGGATAAAATGTGGTCGGTCCCAGTAGGAGTTGGTCCAAAATGCACAGAATTTACCATGGACTGCTGGAATACAAAAAAAGGTCACCACCAAAAAGTCAGACTATTATTTTTTGCCTGTCCGTGCTGCAATAAAAAAACATATTTTTCCACTTCGGAGTGCCTCGGAATCCTGCCAGTTACACTACACGGTACAGGCATCAGCTCCTCTATGTTTTATTGATTCTTGCCATTTCCTGGATGAGCACCCGTTAATGTGGACCCTGATGCGCTCACCTCATCTCGTATTAGACTACTGTTTTGTTGGACCATTAATGGAGTAACCATAGTGTTAATATTGATGGAGATATGATTGGCTAGCTCTGGTCGAAGCTGTGGTAGCATACACGGCTGTTTCCGGAAGCTGGATGTGCCCATTGACTTTCCATGTAAACTTTTGGCCCCTCTTTAACTCATTTTTGGAGATAGTGTTGTTAATATGGCCTTCGAGTGCTAGTCTTACCACGCACCACACCGCCCTGTTGTTTGTCTTTTGATATCTTCAACATTTTTTAAGATATTAGCAAAAATAACTGGCCAATCAGGTGCCTTCTTTCATTGAGGTTGGCCTGGTTTGATTGACAGCCTGCCCTTGCCTGTTCAAATGCTAGCATGAATTGGCTTCATTAGCCCACGCTGAACGCAATGGGGAAAGTCACGTGGGCTACGTCCATCTATGTTACGGTCCATGGGAGTAACCTAGTCACTTAGTATATTCAGGTCTCTTTCTTTGGCCACATAAACCATGACCTGCCCAACTGCAGAAACCCAAAATCCAGGTGGCAACTTTGGTTTTGGCCAAGCAGTTTGAAAATATGTACTCCTTGTTTAGCTGTACTACAATTCCCATTCTTCTTAATTGGCACCATCAACATAAAGACTCCAGCCCAGTGTATTTGCTATTGCAAAACCTAATGATGCCTCTACTTTGCAAAGTAAATGTTTTTCAGTCTAAAACTATTTCTGAAAATACAAATTATTATCCCTTAATTTCACTCAATTGGAGCTTTTTAAATGCCGCCATTTGTCAAGTTCGTCGCACCCGTGTAATTCCTCCCCATTACCTACAAAGTCAACCCAGTCCTGGCTCAATCATTTGTTTTCACCCAGAGATGTCTTCTTAACCCTTGGGGGCCAGATCTCGACCCTGTTCTCATACTCGGGGCAGCCAGCAGACAAAAACAAACACTCCTGAATCGTCAGAAGTAAATGGCGACATCCATCTTCGGCGGGTACCTGTCATGTTACACTGCCATTCATCAGTCGAACGCAAAGCCCTCTGTGCTAAGCTAAGCAGGATTCCAGTTTCCATTAAAATGTATATCAAAACAATGCACGGGCTCACGGTTCACGAAAAGAAGAAAGGGACGCGGAGATGAAGACGAATCAGACATGCATTCCTGGGCTGAAGCCGCTGCAGGTTTGTCCAAACAGGCTCCATGTGGTAGGAATGATCAACTTTTAGAGGTCACTGTTGTCTCTTTGCGCCGCTGTTTGGACACATGCTCCCAGGACATTTAAACAAGTGCCCCTCGCGACAAGGGCCCAACCACATTTGTCATGCGTTAGCTAGCGAGTATTACAGACTCCGAGCCCTGGTGTCTAAATATTTGGGTGAGGTTTAAGATAACTGGTGATCTCAATGCGCGCTGTGATGCAGAGCAACTCGAATATTGTTTTGATAAAGGGCTTTCCCAGAAATCAGGGAGTGCGTGAGATAGTACTATATTAAATTGTGGCTTATCGTTTTGCAGTTGTGCTGGATAAGAAAAACTTGGGGAAAGCGACCGGTTGAGATTATAAACATATGAATTAATATACATTCATATGTGATTCTTTGGGTGGGCGCATAGATAAGAGCTCACGTCAGAATTCCCAAGAGCTTCGTCTGCTAATGTCTATGCATCATAACTACACAAGAGAAGTTAAGCTTAGTAATTGTGTAGTGTCATTTGAAGGTGACATTTCATGCATATGAGGCTTGAAAACAGTCTTAAAAATAGTCTTTAGGGTGCCTGAATATACGTTTTACAAATTGAAATAATGTCTCTATAAGGATTAGACCAGAGAGGGGGACAACAAAACAGCATGTAACTCGATAGCACAGTAATTGAAGAATATTTAATCATAGATCTGTTGATTTGGTCTTTCTTCAGGCAAAACACTGTCACATTGTTCCTTTTGCCCACTCATATCGGCCCAGCACGGAACCAACTTTGGGCACCGCTGGATAAGACTGTAGCTCTAAAACGAAGTACTAACACCCCCCTGCAGGCAGCAGTGGGAATAATTGAGTTCTCTTTCATCCAACAAAGCGGCAAGCAATTCTATGTGGAGGACAGTTTTTGGTTTAAACAATTACGCGATTGAACCCAAGAAGAACAAATTGCCGAACCATAGAAGAAGTCACTGAAGTAACAGGATACCTCAATAAATCGGTGAATGAAGAGGAATACTAGTACTCCAGGAGTTTTTTGGTGAGGGGGCGTAACAACATGGCTAAAAGGATTGGATTGTGCATGGTATGTCTGCTTTCAAAATAATAAATACATCTAGACAATTACTCCTATATACAAATGTAGTTATATGTAGTTATACACATCACCAGCAGAGGATGCACTTCCCTTTGTATTCTTCTGCTAGTATACAAAAATGAATCTTCAAAACATGTAATAATTGTAATCTGTGCATGGAAGAGAGTCTGACCAGAAACTTGATGAAGGTGTCAGAACACAGAGGAGCTTTTAATGATTCCTCCAGGATTACACAAACATGTGCTAATGAAACAAAACACCTATCCAGCTATGTCTCTGATGAAGATGTATTTCAACCCATCAAAAAACATTGATTTCGCGTAATGCCCGCCTTTTAAACTTCTTCTTTTATCGTCCCATATAGTGAGTGAATGTAGGAGTTCCAATCTTTTGTAAAACAGACATAGCACCTTCCCTGTCTGTTCGTTAGCGCCATCTCTTTCTCACATTTGAAGCAGCATGTGTCTTTTGGCGTGTTTCGTGCTCACAGCCAATCACGGTCATCGTTTGGTGCCAGCGCTTGGCTCAGTGTCAGACGTATTATTTCAGAGGCACTGCTTGAATTCACATGTTTTGCTGACAAACAGGTGGGTGAGATCCCTGCATATGTCTTTATTTATTTAGTATTGAGTCTAGGAGGAGTTTATGGAAAGTGTTGAGAGATTGTAATGTTTTATGTTTGTGTAATGCAAGGGCTGTAGCAATCATTGGAACCACATACCAATTTTACATTGTAGACTATATAGACCAGTGGTTCTCAACCTTTTTTAGTCGCATCCTCCAACATGATGACTGTTGGTGTTTCGCGACCCCCACAGCACCCGTTTCCCATTCAAACTACATCGAAAATATGTCTTCAAAAAGATCTGGCAACCCCCTGAAATTAACTCGACCCCCAGGTTTACACTATTTATGAATTTGTCCTTCATTTACACACAGTAATGTTTCATATATTACATTGAAGACTGTGATCTCTCAATACAGTTAAATCCATGAGTCATTTAACACAGTTATGTGAGAACCCTCCACATTCTTTAAAATGATAGAAAATGTCAAGTCAGAGAGTGCATTACAAAGGCTCCTTTGCAGTCAGGGCTCTCCTTGGATCAGCATTTATTGTAGGAATGGCGTGAAAGCGTATCCTCTTATGGCAGCGAGCCTCAGCGCTTTGACGTGTGAAGCATCGTCAGAATCAGAGCAGATCCCTGAAGACCCTGTGACAGCAATCACAGACTCCCTCATCTGAACCCGAATCACATGAAGCCGGATTAATTTTTGTCCCTCTCAGTGAGCCATGATGGAGAAGAAAAACGCTTAGTGTCCAAAATAATGAAACATTCCATGACACGTCCTTATCAGCTGAATGAAAAAAGTAAATCACATTATCTTCAAAAAGGGTTTTAAACGCATGCTGCCGTTTGCACACTACCTCGAGCTGCACTGGGAATATCAACTGAGACAGTAATTCGTGCTAGCACTTAATATTCAGTTCTCAGCTATGTAATATGCAAATTTATGGGGTCATGCAGAAGTCACTGGGAAAAAAATCCCTGAAACTTAATTTGAGAGGCAGTTTGAGATTTTTCTAAGAAAATCAGTCAGTTATGGATGAGAGTCAACCCATCAGCTCCTCAGGGAGCAGAGGGTCCCGCTGCCCTGACACAAGCTCAGCTCCTCACTGGTGTGCTCCTGAGGCCCAACACGTTAACACTGTATCTCTTTCAGATTTCCCATAGGATTCTACTGCTACGATGGAGGGCTTGTCGTACAAATGTGTCAGTAAAGCCTTCGAGGCTACTAGGCACATAGTATATCCATTCTAGAAATCCAGCATCTTCTGTTTATGAAATGAGCAGTGTTCACAAACAGATTTATGACATGCATATTGTTCTTCCTTTATGATCAAACTAATTATCCCCTAAAATCTCATTAATTTGAAGATGTCAATGATTGACTGTCACAACAGACGTAACAAAGCTCCAGAAAGAGATATTGATCTTTATCCAGTGGCTCCAAAGTACCACAGAGACGTGGCTGCACACTTTGTGAAAATCTATTTTGGTCTGATATCTCACGTCCGGTAACAAGCGGCGATGGGCCTGGCTGATTCTGAAAAGTAACGGAGGAAGGCAGCGCTGTAGGGCCCACTAATCGCTGCCAGAGAGGAAGAATTAGCCATTTGAAGATGGGCAGACTGATAGAGGGATCATGAAGCTATTAACCTCTGAACAAGCTGCTGAGAGCCCAGCAGATGGCAGGCCTGATGGGAGCGAGCTGCCAGAGCGCTTGTGAGGAGCACGGCCAGACTTCATACGGACGTTCACAAACCCAGACACCGCCTCAACGTGTGCCGACGCATCATGTGGAGTTTATGTAAAAGCTTCGTATGGTCAACAGAAACACAGCGTCTGGCAACATTCAACACACAAAATACAGCAGTATTCATCATGATTACTATGACTTTTACATTTAGTGTGATCTCACAAGATTTTGCAATATGTCTTTCCAAACTACGATCATTCCATGGCCGCACCGTATTCTGACACAGGAGAGAGCGGCACAGTGGGAGTATCAAATAGTCATCCCAGCCTTAGACACTGCTCTCCAATGGCACCTTCCACAAAGTATAAATATTTTGTCCCATCCATAAATCATGCCCACATTATAGACGGCAGTGACACGCTGTTATCTGCAGTTGAGCTGAAACCCTATACTTCAGAGATGCACCACTACAAAGACCTCAAAGCATCCAGTCTACTCAGCCTCTGTGTGTGTCTAATTGTGTGAGACTTTTGTTTACCATGCGCCAGGCGAAAACATAGTTGACAACAGTATACCGAGCAGCAAACACACAAGCAAAGCCAACGCAAAGAGACAATACGTGATGAAAACTCTGAGGAAAGCTGCAAATACCAGAGTGTTCCCCAAACTACGACATCAAGGTGGAATCTGCGATGTGTGGCTTTGGATGAGGGATTTGCACAAAGAAAAATAGAGGATTCACAATGTTTTAAAGCAATACAATCTGACGAAACCTGACAGAATGGGATTTAGGTATACATCTTTCTGGGAGTATTGTCAAGGTTGCATGTTTTTCCTTGTAGTTTGTTTATTCGTCGGATATATAGCATGGGATTTTTGAGAGAAGGTTCAAATATCGGCCAAGGGAGAAATGCAAAAATCAAACTTTTCTGCTACTTGTAACATGTCATGTTTGGTTTATGTGTCATCATACTGTCCCCTTTGTGACGTCAAGGAAACCTAGCAGAGTGAGAGGAGTCTATTGTGTGTCTGCAGCCCTAACCTTTAGCACCTGCCCAAATCAACACTGACCTCCAGAGACCAGGAGCAGATGGAGATAAGGTTTATAATTAGGAAAGACCTCTCCGGGGAAACGCCTGAGGTAGTCAATGCAAAGGTTAATAAGATGCTGGTTTTGAGAGTATTGTCCTGGATGTTGAATTTTCTACTTTCACTTAGAGATTTGTTGATATTATTCATGTCTAATAAAAGTGGCAAATTGGTACAGGCACAGAATAGACATGTCAATGTCAATCAGGTTGTTTTCTTTCAGTGTGGAATTCTTTTGTAGTGAATATAAATGGTGAAATATATTTTAACCATTTGCAAAATAAACAAAGGAAAAATATATATGTATGAGAAATGCCTTATTTTGTCATCCTGAAGTACAGTATGAATAATGGTGTTGTGGGGCAAAACAGATGACTCAAGACATACTCAAAAAGCAACATCAAGAAAAAATATATACTGTATACGGGTAGTTATTGTTTTACATTCATTTCATTCAGAGCTAACAAATGGTAAGTCTTGAATAGATGCGTGAAATGTTTGTCAATTTTACAAAGTTAGGTCAAGCATTAAAAAGTCATCATCCGGGCTGTCCATTGTCCCATTCTCTTCCGCTTTATACAGGGCCGTGGGGGAAACAGTGTGAGCAGAGATGCCCAGACATCAATGCACCCCTCCTGCAGCTCTTCCTGGGGGATCCAGAGGGGTTCCAAGGCCAGCTCAAAGACATAGTCCTCCCAGGCGTGTCCTAGGTCTTCCCTGGGGCCTCCTCACACTGGGACGAGCCGAGAACACCTCCCTCAGGGGACATCCGAATCTCTGCTCGCTCCTCTCGATGTGAAGGAGTAGCGGATCTAATTCGAGCTCCTGCCGGGTAACCGAGCTAATCACCTTATCTCTAAGGGTGCGCCCAGCCGCTCCCCCTCGAGCTGCCACCTTGTCGTGGTGGGGGAGTGTGAGTGCCTGAATGATATGAGCTGTTGTCTGAGGCATTAAAGTCCCTTGACAAAAAAGTTCTAGGTGATGGGCCAGACCAAGAGCAGTTCCGAAAACTCTGAGCAACTGAATATTGAGGCCTGGTTCCACCTTTGACCATGCCTGTGGTTGGGGCTTGTATGCGAGCGCCTGGTGGTCAGGGCTTTGCCTGGTCCACACACACAGGATCAGGCTGTGGGATCATTCAGACTGGACTTTGAAATCCTAAAAAAAAAATGGTCTGGACATTGTGATTCTGGCGTGACTTTTCCTTCACCCATTACGAATGTACATGGACTTGAGTTTAGAAATCTGATAGTGCTTGTGGCTTGTGAAAAAGTGAAGACACTGTACAGACACCAGCGATGTTTGGCCCAGGTCATGAGGATCTAGAAAAGGTCAAGTGGTGTGCGGAGGGTGGGAGGGGAGAGCCAGTTAATTAGCTCATTCTTTGGTAATGACATGTGCTGTTGTTATCCCTATAGATCCCTATGGAGGCAGGTCCGAGCTCTGGGTATCACATGAAAGCCCCACAGCTGACAAATGACTCATCATGATAGGAACACACACATACAGCCTGGAACTCTCCCGTTGTATGCGGCAATACATTCTTTGGCAAGTTTTGAAAGAGGAGCCATGGAACAGACACTTCACCAAGACATTGGTTCTGTCTCGGTGAGGATGTTGTGCACTCAGACTGGTTCACTTCTAGCTCACATGAAAATGTTCTTTCCTTTTTACTACACAATGAACATTGAAATTCTTAATCTTAACAACAGGACTTTTCCTGTTTTCAAACCGGAGGATGTGTCGCAGTGAAAACTGTTAACTCCCCCACAGACTCCAGATTGTGTTGAGTAATCTGGAGACAGAAAAAAATAAAAAGTTGTTTTGTTATAAGCCTTTATAGGCTCTGGGGTCCAGCAGGAGTCTGTGCTGCTGTTTGATACACAAATATAACAAATAATGACTGAGATTTTTAAAACAGAAAGAACTTTCGCATTGTGCTTTTCGTTCATTGTAGTGATGGGATTTATGGCTCTTTGATGGGAACTGAATCTTTGGGATCCGTTCATTTCAATTTAGTTGTTTTCAAAGCCACCAGCCAGAAATCTCATTATCCAAGACCTAATCGCTGTGAGGCACTTTTTGATTAAAACTATCCAAACCTATACTGACTGATCTTTAGTCTTCTGTGAAAAGTGTATCAAAAACAACAAACATTAAGACTCTACAACTGCCTCAATGATGTTTGGTGCAGGAGCCTTTCCCTGGTGTTGAGTGTTCTGCTGTTTGACTGTTTCTTGAGTTTGTTCCTGGTAAATCTGTATACATTTTTATGAAAAACAGGAAGAGAAAGATCCTGCTCTTTTCAAGTTTGAGATCCAGTTCGAGCCGATTCGGTCATGAACGTCACATCACTAGTTAATTTTACGTCAAATAGTAATTCTGTACTATTTGACATTGAACACCCCTCTATGTTAGTTCAAGTTGGTCAGAAATAACAAAGAATTGTCTGTGACGTGTGAGTGAAGTGGACAGAAAAAAGTCTGAAAGAAAGGCATTTGTGACCCATGTGTAAAAAGTGGATAAATAAGATCAATTTGTATGTAAGTAATGTATTTGTAAGTCATTCTACTGATTGTGGAGATGCATCAGGCCCAGATTATGTGTGTGGTGGCCCATGTGAAAAGACAAAGGGAGAAATCCATCAACCTGACTCATACAGTAAGGTAAACTCATTAGCAGTCAAGCTAAAGCTCTGTCAGAGAGCCAGTCTTGATAAAACTCCTGGGCCAAAATGATCTCCCAACATGCCACTGCTATTAGCTCAGAAACCCTCGCAGCACAGTTTGATTGTTCAAGTGAATTAATTATGCACATTTTGGGTGAGTGCGCGGCTTTGTACGGTGGCAAAGAGAAGCATCATGATGGCGTTGAACAAAGGGTCCGGGTTGTAGCGTTGGCAAAGGAAATGCTTTTAGAAATGCTCTGTATCTATATACGTATCCTTCCTCTAGTGTTAGCTTTCTGTTACTATCTCTTATGTTAACGGGTTGGTTTTGACCCATGTCTTAAATCAGCCATAAAATACCCTTAAAACAATTATTTATCATCCAATTTGTTTCTCACCTCTTGGTTACCTTGTCAGGCTCCTTATCCATGAAAAGATTGCATGTAGATGCATTGTATGCAGACACATTGAGGTTGTTGTAAAACACAACCATTGGCATCTCCTGGTCTAGTGTAGGTGGCAGTCAGCTTGTCTAGATTGTCCGCTCCTCCTTTGTGTTTGTTGTAGTCCAGGATGATTATGGTCAAAGAGAAAAGCCCCGAACTGAGGCTCAAGTGTTTGGAGGAAGAGCTGGCTGTTGGCTGTTGGCTGATTGTGTGTTCATGATTTCAGTTTTGGCATTTATTATTGTTTTATAATCTTACATTTTAACTGGGTCGAAACTGACTCTAACAACATAAAGGTCATCCTTTTCACCAGAGCATTTTATAATTTAGCTTAAAAATCTTGTTTCAATAGAGGTTCCTGACAAAGTCAAAAAGTCTTGATGCAATAAACACATTTATGTAGTACTTTTATGCAGCTAAACCTAAAAACGGGTCAGTGCCGACCCTAACTCTAGAGGAAGGATATTTAAGAAAACTGACTACAGGAGCTAATGAAGCCTGAATGTTTAATATGGTATGGATGGTTGAAAGATGAGAGCAACATTTATAACCCACAACAACATAAACCATGTTGTCATCAACTTGAAGCCAATACCCAATTGTAAACACTTCTGTTTGTCAGAACTCTGCGCATGTATGTATTTAATTAGCTGGGCTCCTTGTGTGGGCTTAGCTTGAGACTATAGTGAGACAGGTGGCGTTCCTTATTCATAATAGATGACACACACTCCATCATTTCAGTGGAAGTTTCCTAAAGTGATTAAGAATTAATTTAGACTTGTCATCGGTGCGTTTCAACAATCCAAATAAGCATGATTCATTTAAAAGTTTAATACGGAGTCACATATTCCTATAGCTATAGGGGGAACAAAGCTGCAGCTACTTCAAATTCGACTTTGTGTTTGTTGAATGACCCTGAACATGGCTATTTAATTACCTCACATGGAACAATGGATTGTATTTTATAATTTTGACATGTTTTATGTATATTTACATTGAGTAGTGCCCAACCATGCTCCCCCTACAGTACCCGCCGAGTGCCCACGCCATTCTTGAGAGTATTTGATGGCTACTTTTTTATTTTCTTTGCACACATGCACTAAGCCTTCTCGGGAATATCTTGCGAGATGTTTTGATCCTTTCCATATACTTTAATTGGTTGTTTTTTTGGCTTTCATTCCTCATTGCACCATTTGGACATTTTAAATCAGAACGCTTTGATCAGGGACATTTGGCTAGTTTTTTGTTGAAAAATGTAAACAGATAGTTTTATTTTATGTACAATAAATGGCTTCACATGCAACCACTAACCATGAGTGAAATAAAGGTTTTTGTGTTATCATTCATATAGAGGGGAGGTTAACGCCCCCTTTTCAGTGTTACCAGAGGCTGCGTCCATTGAGATGAATGGGGAAACATCGGCTGAGATCTTCACAAAAATAACAATTTACGTATGTGTTACTTGTCTGATATAAGACGTAGGCAAATCAAGAGATTTTTTTGCTGTAGAAGATTCACAGAGCGGACAGTTATGTTTTAAAGTGGGCTAAAATTAGCAGGAAGTTAGCATGTTCGGACTTAATTTGATAAAATCCAAGGTTGAAGTAGTTTGCCTATACTGTAACTGTGAGTAATTTTGCAGCGACAAATATACAAAATGTTATTTTTCAGACACACATCAGTACATGTGAAGATCTCAGCCGATGTTTCCCCATTCATCTCAATGGAAGCAGCCTCTGGTGTCACCGAAAAGGGGGCGTTAACCTTTCCGTTGCTCCCCTTTATTCTATGAAATGCATAACTTTACATACCCTATCATTCTGCCAGGGTATAGTTATGAGCACAACTGTATCTCTGTTGCAAAGATTTTTTTCCAGAGGGGATTGTGAATAAATCTTTTAAAATTGAAATTTCACCTTGTTTTTTGGGGTTCAAAACTCAATAAAGGAATTGAATATTGAAAAATCCCTCTGAACAAACCTTCAAACATAGGGTTAAGCACAAGACTGTGAATCGTAGGCCAACATTCTTCAGTCTTCATCTGTACTCTGTAGTTGAAGTGTTGGACGTTTCGATCTTAGTCCAAAGATCTTCTTCAGCGAATAAAGACTTAAACACGTTTGTGGGTCTCCTAAGAGCCAACCAGAAGGAGGAGAAGTCCCTTCTCTCTTGGTACTAAAGGTTGGAAAACATCTTAGCCTTTAGTACCAACCTTTAGTCCCAAGAGAGGAGGGACTTAGAGGTCCTCCTTCTGGCTTGCTCTTAAGAGACCCACGAACACGTTTAAGTATTTATTACCTGAGGAAAATCTTTGGAATAAGATCGAAACGTCCGACACACACACACAGATACAAGACTGTGAAGTTTGGTGTCTGTACTAAAGTGGAGATTTTGAAAAATGCATTTTGAGAAAATGGTAATTGAAGTTACAACTTCACATACAGTCGTTCAATGGAGAAACAATGAATCAGTGCAATAATTACACTCCTTACTGTGAAGATTAGGTCATTTATTTGTTTCCAGGTGAAAGAACATACATGTTAAGAGAACAAACTGGTCCAAAATAGGAAAATTGAAAAAATAACTATAATCCCTACAGCATCTCTGTTTAAAATGTTGTACAGTGTGGTCCAAACAAACGTCACCACAGACCATTACGTATTATTCAGTTACCAACGCACAACTGATACGCTTCTGACTGGATACCCTCTTTGGATGGCGACGGCTTAAGTCCTCAACCCATGTCCATTTTGTTCTAGTTTATTCCTGAGTGCTTTATAATTGTTTCCCAGCATACAATAAAGTGCTTTTAGTCCAATTAAAACAGCATTGCAGAGAAAGAACCCTCCTCAAACCCCTCCTATCCTATTGTTCCGATGCGTTTGGTAACTTCTGACTTCACCATTGCAATTGAACCGGTTATTCCAAGCATTTCGCAAAAGGCATGATGGTCAAAAGTGTACTAATCTAATTTAGGCCTTTTTAACTTCAATTGCGCTCTCCGGGGACGTAGGCAAATAGGTTCTTTCTAGTCCTAATTGCATTGGACCAGGCTCCGGTTCCACTTTCACCTCTGCAGCCTCCAACGGCGGGCGCTACAGGAAATAATGTAGTAATGTAGGACAACTGGAAAAGCACTGTCGGCATACTGCAGCCCTCCAAGCACACACATGGACATAAACAAGAGGTATAGAGGGGCG
>OMNZ01108403.1:5432-31824 GCA_900303255.1 Lesueurigobius sanzi
TTTTCCAAGAACTTTTGATGTAATGCCATTTTGAATTCCATTTAATGCTTTTTAATGACATTTAAGGCCTTATTTTTCATTGAATGACTTTTCATGCTTTTTAATGCCCCGCGGAATCCCTGGCTAAGTAATTAACTGGAAAAAATATCAGCAGGGGATTTTCCATACTGGACAGATACCGATATTTGAAAAATAAGCAAATATACTGCATCTGCGGCACTGATATATCTGACCATCCCTATTGGGAACCACTGCATTACGACATAATCAATTAATAGAAAACTGCCTCCAGCTCCCAATCTGAGAGCATGACATCACATTGGGCTAAACAATTCATTTTGAAGTTTTTAAATTATGTTCAATTGATCACAGAAACACATCACCTCATTAGGATGACAATCATTACATTTTGTTTCAATTGCATCATAAACCTGCTCCTGCCTTTCAGCGATCGAATTAGTAAAAAAAAAAAAGTCAGGAAACTGTTGGGATTAAGTAGTGCAAGCCATGTTGTTATACCAGCAAGGGAAAAAGCCTTTGCAGAGGGGTGTACACAGCGCTTGTAAAACTACAGAATGAAGGCTCTGCTCATGCTCAGACACATATAGCATGAGATTTTTTCCCAGTTCGGATGAAAATGTGTAAAATAAGCACGTATAATGAGAAGGGGGAAGACAGGCGTTTTGAAGGGAAGTGTGTACGCTCCTGTCAGTGGTGCCGGCCGCCCCACCCTGTTTAATGTCACTCTGACGTCAAAGCCATGTGTGCAGGCCCTTAATGCAGACAGGATGGAGCGACTATTTATTTAACTTTGGTTCTCCCCTCAGAGAGACCGGGGCCCTCCATAAACAGCGGCGTTGCAGCAGTTTTGCTCGCTCGCAGCGGACATGATGAGACCAGCGCTGAGATCATCGCCCACGGATCACAAGGAGGTGAAACGCATGCGCCAGGACGGTCCTATACCTCATGTTGGAACGTACTCATCGGGGAGCGTGTGAGATCATGAGAAAAATGCTGCAACACTTTGGAGATGCAGGCGGGGTTTACTCCGCCGTCGAGACCTGCTAAATTACAACAGCATATTATGTCTGGCTGCTAAACACACTTTAATTCATAGGAGATTACGTAGATGGAGCCTATTCCAGCAGCGCTAGCAGCCGTGAGCCTGAGACGAGGTTCTAGTCACAGGACACAGGCTTTCATTTAAAGACAATTGTAGAGTTCATTTACAAAAATCAACACTTGCTTGTGATTTTCCCTTTGTGTAGCTTGTTTTTAATGACCAGACCTAGATTAGTGGATCAGACATATTAAGTTACTCGTTAGTCATCAAACTGATTCAACTTTAGTTTTACTTGTGTCACCTGTAGAGTAAGGTGATCAAAATCTAGAACAATTTGGCAAAGCATTCAAAACGGAGATATCTGCTTTTGCAAATTAACTCTTGAATTATAAAAGTTCAGGATCCATCGTTGCCCTTGAAACGACAAGCAGCGACCAAAAGAATATCAAAAATGGAAATCAATTGTTCCACAAATTGTTAAAAGAGCACTGAATTAACCTATGAAGCTGAAATCTTGATGCACGGTGGCAGAGTGGATAGCGCTCTTGCCTCACAGCAAGAAGGTCCCTGGTTCGATTCCCGGCCCGTGTGGCCTTTCTGTGTGGAGTTTGCATGTTCTCCCTGTGTCTGTGTAGGTTTCCTCCGGGTGCTCCGGTTTCCCCTACCACTAAAAACATGTGCAATAGGCCAGGATGAATGAGAGTGAGTTTGTGAGTGTGAATGTGGGACAACGGATGGAAATTAGCCCAAGGCTACAATCCGGAGTGGCGTGTTCACATGCATTCTTCATGTGCACGCACTGTCCCAACCAAATAAACCGAACAAACAAACAAACAAACAGACAACTGAGCACCAGGTATTTTATCACTTAAGAAGTGTTGTACTTTTTTGAAGATAAATACAGAAAGAAAGGTTCCTTGGGAAAGCCATTTGAGAACCACTGACTCAGGGTAGGGATTGCATCAAAATTTGGTATTTTTGATGCAGGGTTTATGCCAGTATCAGCAAATCAAATTTAATGCCATTGTAATGCCCAAATACTACATTTGTTATGCAAGAAACACCACAAATTGGTGTGTATTTAATATTAATTCCCATGTTCAATACAAATTTTGATACAACTGACCAACTTTTGAACAGAAATAGTGTATAATTTCTTCCCAAACAGAAGTTTAGACTCTATTTTGGGATTTTGCCAAACTTCTGCAGTAAAAGTAGTTGAACAATGTCATTATTTTCCAGGAACTTTTGATTTAATGCCAGCTTGAATTCTATTTAATGCTTTTTAATGACATTTAAGGCCTTATTTTTGACACAATTCATTGAATGACTTTTAATGCTTTTTAATGCTGTGTGGAAACGTATATTGTATACGTTTTTTGGAAATCTTTCACTTCTCTTTGTACCCAAATATAAAATCAATCACAGACCATTATTATCTCATCAGAGCAGAATGAGCTCCAGCCTTAGAGTTGCCAGATCCTACAGCAAATCCAGTTTAGAAAGGAATACAAAAAGGACACTCTCTCTCCCTCTCCTTCACAATCCCAGACTGAATTCTGGATGTTTTGAGCATGTTCATGTATTCTCCTACAGCCCTCAGACATTACCTTACTCCAGCAAGATCTCCTCGAATGGAGTTTCACTTTAGCTTCATGTGGCAAAAAAAATAATACAGTTTCCACTAATCCTTTACAGCCAAATGATTAACCGATTAATTGTACAACTAATTTGTGAGATTTGCTCAGGCGTCAATAGCCGTGTCATTTACTCACAGTCAGGCATTTAAGGATTACTTTTATCCTCTAGCTGGACTGGCTCAGTGTGTTTGCATAGAGGGCTGTTAGGAGTATTTTAAAAAGGCAAATTTAGACAAATCAGCTATCTGTTCTGTGTAGCTTTAGGTTTCACGTGGATCTCCTGTTACGTCTGCAAGATTAACTGTGGTAAAAAGGAATTAAAAAATGATTGGAGCCATTAGCAAACTGCAAATGGCTGCAATTATTTGGGTAATGTCTTTTGTGTTGGAGAAATAACTACATAGTCTGAGAAAAGGAAGATTAAGAAGTGGGATTGTGGAGGAGAAGTTTATTTGCCATCAGTACGGGACCCAGTGACATGAACTCAAGATATTTTGCTAGTTTGACCATTCAAGTCTATCTACAAGAGGTTGAGTTAGCCTTGGTCGTGGGTTATATTGATAAGAAAGCCAAAACAGAAGGCGCCAAAGAGCCAAGGTTCTACTACACAGTATCACCCAGTAGATACATGACAAATCTCTTATTATGTACAAAACCTGCCAACCCTTTCCTTTCTAGAATCACTTTCTGATATTTGTATTAGTTTAGCATCTTTGTGTCGCGCTCTTTTCTCAAAAGCTTAAAATGTGCACTCTGAATGGAGACATACAGCAAGGTGCAAATCTAATTTGAATATGGGGTTGCACAGTCAATCAATCAATTAATCAAATTTATTTTTGTATAGCCCACAAAATTTGCCTCAAACTATAAAAATCCATCCATGTCACGCCCCGGCGGAAAAGGAAAGGAAAAGGAGGACCCGACGCAAACAGCAATAAACAGATAAAAGGCCAAACACACATAATTCACACATATTTACGCAAACCATGCAACAACATATAGCAAAAAATTGTATTGAAATATTCGGTGATGCAATATCCATATCACAAGTCGTCACAATATATCGCAAAAGTTCAATATTAGTCATAATTTTCTTGATTCATTTTATTTTAATCATGTTTTTCAATTATTTTAACACTATTTGCTGAAAAACTAATTCCAGAACACAGCGTATCACATACAGTTTAGCCAATACTAGGGCTGTGCTCAATATATCTTTGTTACGGAGCACTTGACAATACGTGGATCGTATGGAGGCGCTTGTATCGTGATACGCAAATTATAAAAGAAAATTAAATCTACTTGTTTGACCCCATGGTTTCTTCATAACTCATCACAACACGCTCACTAACTACTGCAGGTTTCAGCTGCTGAACATATTGAGCATAATAAAAACTACTATTTATTGTCGTAGGCAAAGATTCTTCAGTCTTCATCTGTACTCTTAGTTGAAGTGTAGGACGTTTCGATCTTTGTCCAAAGATCTTCCTCAGCAAAATGAGTAGACTCACTTAACACATATTTAATATAAAATCATCATTATTATTATGAGAGAGTGCCCTAAAGGTTATATCATACCCAGAACAAGTACATTTAATGTTTATTCAGCGCGGACACTGCACTTGGAATAAAGATATTTTTAAACCGTTTAGTTTTAGATCTTGGAACTAAAAACCTTTGTCTAGATGGAAGAAGTTCAGTCTTTGTCTTCTTTGTGTCCAATCAGCTTACTAGACAATTTAACAATTTGGGAAAGCGAGTTCTTGTTCTTTAAGTTCAGACTATTACATCATGAGAAAAAGAGAAAAGAGAAAAATTCAAAAAAAGCTGTCGAACAATCGGGTATCAGGACATGTACTGTATCGTATTGTGAAGTTGTTGGCAATACCAAGCCCTACACAAAAATATTGTAATATCACAATATTACACCTGTATCACATATGTTTTTTTTTTAATATTGTGCAGCCCCATTTGATAACTTGAAAAATACCAAGTAGATATTTATCCAAAGTGCAGCCAGACGCAGTGGGCAGTCCCATTCCAAACATGCTCCTCTCCCTTCCTTCATGCTTTTATCTCAAGTGGGAGCTGGAGTCACGGGTCGCTCAGTAGACCAGGCCGGTATCAGGGCAAGACCACCCCACCCTCGCCAGCCCGACAATATCTGCAACTTCCACCAACTCGGACTCCGAGCGCCGAATCAAATGGGATGTTTCCGCAATGTAAGGTGGAAAAAATGTGGACTTTTAAAGAAGGAATTCCTGAGTGAACGGCAGACTTGTAACTCAGGGTTTTATGTGAACAAACATCTGCAGAACTGATTTAGGATGACACACGTAAAATCGGTCAAAGTCGGGAATGCTAGTTTTTTTTTTTTTTCATACTGGGGCCGAGTGCCAGGGACATGCAGTACGTACAGATTTGCTCATGTGCAAGTAGTTAAAAGGCCTTGTACCTAATCTGTTTTGGTTTACAATCAATGAAAGAGGGAGTGAGTCAAGTTGGTTAGCTGTGGTCAGAACACATTCCCGACGCATTCATAGCATCTCAGTTCTTCACAGAGATGAGTTATATAAACACCTGTCACAACTGTTCAGGTGGAGCTGTAATGTCCCTGTAAAACATCAACTAGTCAATATTAAAGTAAAGGCAACTGGAGATAACAGAAGTATCAAAATCAAACCTAACAAAGACTAAATTTAGACCATAGGAAAGCAAAATGAAAAATGGAAAGTACTTCTACTGATAAAGTTACCATGCATTTTGACTTAGAAACAATGTATACATTGCAGTTCAAGAACTTTTTGGCTTCTTATTGTTGCTATATGGACACTGCGTCAGCTAAAGCTGGTTACGCATTAGAGGCGAGGCGATAAGAGTCTCTCGCAAGCAATGAATTGTCATGGCACTCCTCATGTGTGTGGTGTCTGCGATAGTCACTTTTCTCTGTGTGGTTCATGTGTTAGATCGAGGACATAGTAATGAGCGTTTGTATCGCAGTGAAGTAAGTCAAAGTACTCATATCATTGCATTGTTCGCTTTATGCTTTGGAACACGGGACGGACACCAGTGTCATGCTCCTCATGTTCACAGCCAGATACAGTCTCAATCTCATTTTCATCATGTGACTGCAGGAGGAGAACACAACACAGCATCGATGATCCATCTCAGTTTGTAACGGCAGGACTTGTCTTGTTTCTCGCACATCTCCTGCAGCCCGTTGACTCTGTGCTGGACATGTCTCTCCGCCTCATCACATGGCGCCATCATAATTACACTGTGCAATAAGTTTAATATGGACATGTTTAATTTTTGTTTCCACTGAGCCTCGTTTGACCTCTTTTATACATGCTATTAACCTGGCAGTAGCTCTAAATTGAGTTCTATACGTTATCAATCTGGGATGGCTCCCGTTCAAATTGTCCGTGAAAAAGGAGGGGCATTCATTACAATACTTTGAGCTAATTGGGTGAAGCCCGGGTAGTACCCTCCTTCCATAAGCGAGTCACATGGGCAGCAAGAATGACAGGTGTAAAAATTATACCAAAAGTAGAAAAAAAAAAGTGTTGAACAAAGTCTTCTGACGGAGCCATGTTTGTTTTTCCGAGGCAGCGTGCTACCGCATGTCGTACTGTAGCCTACATGTCCCGCCCCCAGCCACACAGCAGCATGTGATTGGTCCGAAACACTGCTGGTTACGAAACAGACCTATCAGCTGGAGTCTTTCAAGATGGATTTGTTGTGAGACTGAAAATTCAGATCTCGCAACAATTCATCTTGCGGCTGGACGGAGGGTGTGAGGAGATGACGACTGTTACAAGGGCAACCAAACTTCAGAAATCTTGTGAAAAGGCTTGTAAGAAGGAAGCTCCTGGGAAAAAATATATCCAAATCCGTGGTCCCAGCCAAAGCTCTGGTCACTGTTTATTTGTATCCCGATGGTCAGAGCATCACATTCGATCACATGACTAATTTTGTGGCGACACAAATCTTTACAGGAAACTGGTAATGTGTGGTTTCGCATCATGTCTTGTATTTATCAGAATCGTTTAGTCAGTGGCTTAATTTGAGTGGAATTTTTTTTTTTTGGTCATTATTGGAAGATTTTGATATACAGCTCTGGAAAAAATTATGAGACCACTGGAAAATGACCAGTTTTTTTTCTTCTATTTATTAGTAAATTGTCTTTGAGTAAAATACACCTTTTAGTTTCAATACCTTACGTAGAATGAGGTGCATTTGTGTTGGAATTCAACACTAGAATGGAATGGATGTTAAACATGTAGAGATGCTGAAGTGGTCTCTTAAATTTTTTCCAGAGCTGTACGTGGAAAAAACATCCTTATATGTTTTTAAATGGCAAAAGTTTAAAAACTCTCTACCTCTACTATGTATAACCAGCTTAGTATTGCGATGATATACGACGCGGTCCGTTACGTAACAAATCTTAAAAGGCCATGGTGTTAAGAGACAAATCACCGAAACGTGAAACAGCAAAAGTGACAACTGGAGTTTCCGTTCCCATCTCGCATAAGCGTTACTGTACACAGACACAGGAGAGGAGCCGCAGCGCCTCTGCCATATGGGACGGGCCACTACACCATCTGATTTACACATGGCACACACACTGGCACCGAGCGGAGCAGACCAGAGCGCTCCACCGCAGCCACTGTCCCGGCCCTGGAGTCCGGGTATTTAGGTCTGCAATAACTCAAGGAGACAGGGCCACACACAACAACTACTGCGTATCAAAACAAAAGCACTGGTGGGTCTTTAAACAGAATAAAAATAATTATAAGCTCGAGGTGAACAATTAATCAGAATCAAAACAAAACCGCACTTAGCTAATAGCAAAGGCAGCATTTAATTAGGTAATACGGTAATGTCCTCCTCGGTGGCGTTGATTGTGCATGAGACCTGCTAACCCTGTAGTTCAGAGCTCTACAAAAACGCAAGTAATTATTGCATTAGTTTAGTTTCACAGCATGTTCCCAAATGCTCTAGCTCCAGCAAATGTCTAAAATGTGCGCCATGAAAATGTAAATCCATTTGCAATAGTAGCACTTCTGCTAGTTTCTTTTCTTATAGTCAGACCTGTGCATTTGTTTTTACCTTTACAGTTTCGGCTGCTTGAACTGCTGCCTTCCTCAGAAGTGTCACGTGATGTTACGGAGAGGTGTCTGGTCGGCTGATTTGTATACAGTTTTAACATGACGTGACACTTCTGAGGAAGGCAGCAGTTCAAGCAGCAGAAACTGTAAAGGTAAAAACAAATAAACATGTCCGACTATAAGAAAAGAAACTAGCATTGTTACTAGAATGAAACCTTATGAACCTAATAGGACTAATAGCATCACTTGTTAAAGTATAGTTTATTCATTGGTCTACAGCAATTTTGGGGAAATGCAGCTTGTTAATTGGTATGCAAGAGGAAACGTTGCTATAGAATAGTACACTCCTTAATCCAGTTTCTTTATCTACAGGAGTACAATGTTAAAAATGAAAATGTTACTACATGAAAATCCATCTGTATAGGTTTTTTTTTGTGAGGATTCTAATCATTTCCTTGACCTTTAGAGTTAAAATAACCTTAAAAGTTGCTATTCATTATCTACAGGTAGGACCTCTGTGTGACTGAGCACATGGTTTAACTTTCTCTGCTTTGATACTCCATCTCTATCATCAACAAACCCATGTAGGGAATTAAACCTTACACTCCTGCAGCGAAGGGTAAAACATGCTCGACTTCACAAATGACAAATGATCCCATGTCACAATTTTGAAAAAACTATTATTTCGCATATTATCACAACTATAATTTGTCTTCGTATCACGTCAGGCTTTACTTTGGGTGCTTTCTTACTGCAGCCACAATCTAAAAACCCATCACGTTTTGGTTTTGACTGAATATTTCTGTGCAAACACTGATAACTCTGTTTACAGAGATATTTTTGGCCGAGGGAACAGCAGCCTAAATATTTGGTACCAGTCCAGCCATGCCTCTCTGGACGTGCCCCCCCACCCCCACCCAGCAGCAGCAGCCCCTGTGCACGTTCGGACAACCACCCCTGTACGCTCCCAAAAACATGACTTAAATGGTAGGAAATGGGAAAGGGTCAAGCACAGTTTAGGCCCATTGTAATACAAGCATGCACACGCACTCCGGCACAATAGCAGAGCATGTCCATGATAGATGAACGCTGTGGGACAGTCTCTCTCGCCTATACAGTGTGTGATTGGCCGGAGTAGCCCCTGATAAGGAAAACATTAGCTGCGAGTATCTGTGTTGCCTATTCAAAGCAAATGGCCAGTGTTTGCACAAGGTAATCCGTGTGTATACTCGCGGTTAAATACACACATCAGCTGAGAGGGAGAGGTCCGGCGCTCTGTCATCCGCTCCACTCACATGCACAGTCCCTGCAGTCCATATAAACACTGCTTTACTCTGGGGTTTCGTCACGTTTCATTGTGAAAGGGCTCTTATTACTTTCATCAATGCAAAAGGATTGCAGCATTAGATTTAACCTTTTGACAAAATCTGGTTCAAACGCATCATCGGATTTCAATGAGATCAACAATGGCAAGTTAATAAAGAGCACAATTCAAACAAAACACAGTCATTCAAAATGCTTTATGGAAATACAGGAATGTATTATAAAAGTATAGATGTAGTACTATAGATGGTAATTTAATAATGAGTATGCTACTATGCTCCCAGCTGAATGTCTCTCTCCACTATTCACCCACTTTCACCAAGTGTTGTCCAGTCTAGTAAACATGGAAGATTATTTGTGTCGTCACATTGTGAATTTTAAATTACATTGATTTGTTTTAACACTGAAAAAACATGTTTGAATGTTTTTGTCTACAAACTACATTCAAAATCAAAATGTCACCTTTTAAATATTCGCTTTATTGTTTTTGAATATATCAAACTCAATAGGCTAAATTCAAAGTGTGAAACTCGATGGATAAAAAAAATTCAAAGAGAAAAATTTGCCCTTAAAATCTTCAATGTAAAAAAAAAAATCAACAGCAGAAATTCAGAATGGGACATTTGCAGTGAAAAACCATAAACTTCCTGGACATCAAGACCTGAGCAATCGATCCAAAGGGAGTCCAAAACAACCCGTTTCACACATAGACCATAAAATAGATGGAGGTAGCCTGCGTGGCTTTCCCCATTGCGCTCAGCGCAGGCTAACAAAGACAATTCATGCTAGCATTTGAACCGCCGCCATGTTGCATTTGTGGAATCAAATTCATGTTAAAAAGGTATGTGCGAGTTAGTTTCTCTGTTGTTGAAAACATTAAAAAGACAAAGAACAGGACGGTGTAGTGTGTGGTAAAACAAGCACTTGAGGACCATATTATTAACAAGACTATTTCCAATAATGAGTTAATGACGGGCCAAAAAGTTTACATGCAAGTCAATGGGAGCTTCCAGCTTCCAGAGTCAGCCCCCGAATGCTAGCAGGCTTCGAGGAGAGCTAGCCAATTATATCCCCATCTTTATTATACACTCTATGGTTTCACCAGGAAACAGTACAAGGACCAATCAAAATGTTTGGATTTGACTTATCAAAGCCTGAACACTAGCCTGGCCTTAGCCATCCGTAAATTCCGGTCAATTATCATTTCCCTACATGTTACAGTCTGGGTCTGATCTCAGTGGCTGAGATCAGACCCAACCGATACATCGGTTGAATTTCTTCGGACCATTCAGCGAGCGGGGGAGGCGGGTGTTGTAGGTGACGTCAAGCATATGCAGGAAATGATAATACGGATGGCTAAGGCCAGGCTAGCGATTGGGTAAAATCAGATCCAATCGTTTCGAACTTCAAGAAGGAGTTGACTCCTCCCACCTGATAACGGAGCACAATTGTCAAGATTCAGACCCTCTGTACGAAATGAGTACGAGGGTATGGTAAGACCAGGCTACCTGCACACCACCTTTCACTCCTTTTCCGTCTCCAGGATCGATTGCTCAGGTCTTTGTGTCCAGGAATGTTTTTTCATTGTTAAAAAATTCAAGGCATAAAATTCAAAGACCTTTAAAGTTCACAATGTGATGAAAAATCCTCCATAAGTTAAAAAAAAAAAAAAGAAAATTCCAATTATATTGTCAGATCTATCAGCTGCTCTATATCTGGAGTTTCATGCATCAGCCATGAATGCGACTACAGCGCTGCATCTGTAAATACAATGACAAAACAAGGAGAAGTATATATTAAAAAAAATAAAAACAAGGATAATCCTAGGGAAATGACAGATATCCCTCAACAAGTGGTGGTCACAATGTGCTATGGTCTGTCTATGCGTAGCCCCTCTCCACACCTTCTGTAAGACTTCCATCTGATTCATAGGCTCCATGAGGTAGAGAGAATCTGTTTCTGCATCAACTAAGAAGCATTACTCTGGCTGTGTGGCTTTTGCAAAGGATCTCTTGGCCTCCGCGAAAAGCTTGGAAACTGGACGTTGCTTTCATAGCATCTTGAAGAAGGAAGTTGAGGCCAAGCAAAGCAGAACAAGCTTATGATGCACATAAGTTAAGAATGTACAAACGGAATGGTCCATCGTGTTATTATTATGAGATAAAGAGCTGGCTCGTTGATTTTACCATGTCGCCATGTCGAAACAAACAGGATGATATCGAGGCAGTTATCTTCAGATTTGAGCCCTTGACAGAGGAACACGCTGCACATCAAGCACCTTGAAGATAATCTTTGAAGGTGCAAATCTCCACTGACTGATGGAGAACATGCATGGAGAGGAGAACGACCCGAGAACACTTTAAACATTTACTGCTTGCAATAAGTTAGTGCAAAATTTGTGCAAAGGCTCAACGACGAGAAGGAGATTTTTTGCCATCCATATACTGTACTGTGGCAGTAACTGTGTATTGTTTGTCGAGTTTGAACTGGAAGAAAATGGAAAGAGATGCATATAAAAGATATAACTACTACAATTCGATTTTTTTTCTCATTTTGGGTGAAGGGAACCAATAACTATTTTAGTGGATCCAGCAAATATCTGAGATAATATAATGTTGCATGTTCCAGTAACTATTTTGGCCTGTTCCCTGACAACAGTCCAAGTGTTAGTGCAACCAACTACTGATTTAAAAATTAAGCCAACTCTCATTCTCCCCGGGTCTGGGCGGGTGCTGGGTGAAGATCTGGCGATCCAAGGCACAGCAGGCACAACAGCATTGAAAGTGGGTCAAAAGCAAAATACAAAAAATTTCCCGATGTCTGTAAACAAAAAATTATAACAACCATGTGAGGACGACCTTTGGACTAAGATTGAAACGTCCAACACTTCAACTACAGAGTACAGATGACGACTGAAGAATCTTTGCCTACCAACAACCATGTACAACAACCAACAACCATGTACTTTATTACTATTGCTAGTAACTTTTATCCTATCCATTTTTGTTCTACTTATTTATGTATGTGTGATTATTTTGTGTGACTGTGTTTGCTACCGGACACACGAATTTCTCCTAAGGGGGATTAATAAAGTTTATCTATCCATCTAAATTGAAGGCCTAAAAATTAAACGAAATCCATCTTCTTCCGCTTATCCGTTGCCGGGTCCTGCCAGAATCACATTGCACCAGTCCCTTATGGCTCCTCCTGCAGGTGGTGAGTCCATGGGAGGACGGCCTCACGACGCTCCTTCACCTCTGGGCCACATAACCGACCTTGATGGTCTCATCATGAGGAGCTTCTGACCCGCTTTTGGTCTGACCTGTCACCTAGGACCGGTTTGCCATAGGAGACCCTACCAGGAGCATATTGCCCCAGACAACATGGCTCCTAGCATCATTCGGGTGCTCAAACCCCTCCACCACGATAAGGTGGCGGTTCGAGGAGAGGAGGAAAATTAAACATCAATGTCGAAGTTTTTTTGTTTTGGAATACACCAACTGGACTTAAAATTTTGTTGTACTTGTTGCAATTCATCATTCATCAAACTGGGAGTACAATATAGTATAGTTCAACATTGTGAAGAGATGACAGGTGTGCCCTTAAACTCCCTGTTCACTTTTCATGTTCTGTGTGCGATAAGGCCCTGCGCGATGATGACAAAGTGGTTTAAAAGTGTCTCGCGCAGCGCTTCGTAAGCTCGGCCACGAAATTGTGTTAATGAACACCCTGTAGCCGGCGAGCTAAGCATCTGAGCGGAGTCGAAGTGCGTGTACACATCGGCACACGGCACCTCCCGCTGTTCGTGGCTTTAATAACTGCAAAGAGGGCACCACATCAAGGCGCAGTCACAAAGCAGTGGGTTTTAAGAGGCTCAGCTGCAGGAAACACCCCAGAGTGATGACAATAAGTGTTAGCCCGGCGACAACCACAAGCCAGTAAAGCTACGCCGGCTAACGTCACTGCTGCAACCTCAAAAGTAGTGATTGTGCACAAGGAGGAGGCTGTGGGAAGAGAAGAGAGTAAAAGGTGTCAAAAGTACAGCCCGTGCATCAGAAAGCAGCGTTTCCCAGTAAAAGGGGAGACTATAGTGGCCCCCCGTAGTCTAAAAATAAGAGGAAGACTAAAAAATGTATGACAAATGACACTTTTTGCTTCTTAAATCATCATGAACACACAAAAGGTGACAATCCTGACAATTAAGACCTGTTTACAAATAACGTTGATGCAATAATTAACTTTTTTTTACTCAAACATGTCTTAACAAAAGATATTACCATGTGGACCATAGGACCGCCATAGTCTAAGGAGAATTCTGTAGGAAACATGCAGAAGGAGATTGCTCGATATGGTTAAGCAGCGAAATGAAGTCTGCACAATATTTTGCTGTAGTTATACTGTATAGCCACAAAAGAGTCCAAAGCCAGAAGAGTCCCAAGCCCAGATAAAACAGATAAATAATGTAAATTTGCATTTTCCACCAGATTATTGAATTTCAAGCCGTAGACTAGCCGCAGAGGTTCTTTGTTATGTCAAAGAAACTCTACGTTTTATTCAGGTTGCAAGACAAACTCACGCACGTCGTACAACGTCTGTACAGACAGCGCATGTCATTCGTACGCACTTTTTGGAAATGTCGCACTTGCGGACTTCTTATAGATATATAGACAGATATCACTGCACCCTCCACATGTCGCGTTAGCCGATCTTCAGTTGCCCTTACGGCGAGAGTGCATCAATCCCACGAAAACTCCGATATATAAAAGCTTGAGAGCTGCCTAGGTCATTTGAATTGAGCAGGGAGCTGCTTCTGCGAGGCCTAGGAAGAGTCCCAAGCGCCACCACCGCCATCCTCCGGCGCAAATTGGCATTAGGGAACATTACCTTTACATATTTACCTTTGCTGTTTAGTTTCTGGTGCTAGACCCACCCTCCAGCCTCTGCAAAAGCACCTGAAGACACTATATGTTTCTCTGTGTCTGAAATCACAGAAACAGATCGTGTGCAGTTCTTGCCACCTTCATACGAAGCCCGCATGGAACCCACGGCTTGTAGGTTTATTGCACGTTATTCTTACAACTACGTGAGATGGCTGTAAGAATGTAGCGACAGCTGCACGTCTGAGCAACCGCTGTGATACGCACATTCAACTCACAGGTTGTACGTTGGGTGCGCGGTGATCTTACGCTACAACTACGTTTTCCACCAACAACAAAAAAACACAGCGATTTGGGAAAGGCCAAAAATTCCACGGCCAAGAAGTCGTACGTCCAGTTGTGACTGAGGCTTTAGGGTGTATTCCATTACATAAAACTATAAATAATTGATTGGGAAAAATTTAAAGCAAATTACCAATGATAATATATACAGACACACTGTACTGAATAACGCAAACATAATTATTCCAATTATACAGTACATTACACGACTCCACACCTGCTGGGTTGCTTCCAAATTTTTAATTGAATTCTTGGAGGCAATTTTGGGGGTTAGTGGATATTGTGACGATTAGAACAGTCTCTAAATCAATATGTAACTTGACTTCATCTTCACCAAAGAAGCACCAGCCCTGGTTTCAACACTAAACGCTGTGACCTCAGAACGCCCGTCTACATAAATACACAGCCCAAGCGTTGTCAGCGGTTTAGGGACAGACCCCAAACGTGAGACATTCAGAGAAAGGGGAGTGTTGTGACCCAGTGTCACCTTTCAAGAACCAGTTCCCTCTGAAGGAAGGCACACCCATCGCGTTCAGAAAACTCTCGCAAATTTACATTGCACTTAAGGCCTTTTTCAGTGGTGGAATGAAACTTGTTTTGCCATCGAGTAGATTGTAAAAGCAGACATTTGTGAAAAAAACATACTACTGTGCATAATTATAAAGACTTTTATCCATCGTGAACTGGCAGGCGAGCTGTTAGCATACTGTATAAACTGATTCCTGTGAAGAATTGGATTGTTAGAAATGCGTTAGGGAAGTTCAGAATGAGTTTGGACCACAACTTTACCCATGCCTCTTTAACCATTTGAAACAATGGGTGCAAATTAAAACTTTTATCCAAGTAATAACATAATAATTATAAGTTTGTTAAATAGATTCCAATTCAAACTTTAACATTCAGAGCAAGGGCACACTGAGAAAAAAGTGCTATATTGAATGCTTTTTTGTGATGAGAAAATCTGGATATGGTTCAAGAAATTCTGTACCATTTTGAAAGATGTGTTGCTCTTTATATTATTTATGAGATAGATATGTTCAGGGACTCAAGGAACACATCATGAAACAGGGCTACATGGTTTTGGAAATACAATTGTGGCCCTTTTAAGTTGTATACCCTTTTAATCTTTTGGCCATTTTTCATAGAATACAAATGATAACACAAAAAACTTTTTTTCCACTCGTGGTTAGTGGTTGTGCGGAGCAATTTGTTGTCAAAGAACGGAGTTTACGCTTTTGAAATCATAATGAAACAGAAACTACTGTTTACCTGACCTTCAACAACTGCCAAGAAAATTGTTCAGAAGCAAAGAAAAACTCACCTCAGCTGAAATACAGGACTCAAGATGCACAATATGTAAAATTTTGATCAGGGACATTTGGATAGTATAAACAAACAGCTTTTTTGACAATAAATGGCTTCACGCAACCACTAGCCATGAGTGAAATAAAGGCTTGTGTTATCATTCATATTCTATGAAATGCATACGTTTACATAGCTGGACATTCTGTAAACTTTGGCCACAGTTGTATTTCTAACTGTGAATTTCCTGACAAGCACTGCATCTGCATTTCAATTTGTAATTTTCGTTTGCAATCAAGAATAAGTTACTTGTACGTCTAGGAGGATTAACGTTTGACAGCAGACTGGAGCATGAATTGGTAAACTAACTTCTGACAAGAATAATGAACAATGTATTTTAGAGACTACAAGGGAACTATGGAGATAGGGACAGGACCATTCAATATGATTTCGATATGATTGCGATTAAGTGTGCAGCCCTATCATAAAACATCATCTTGGCACGTTTTTTCCTGACTTTTTGCACCCCCCGTATGATCCTTTCTTAAGAGCTGTTGTAACAAGTGGATTTCTCCATTGTGAGATCAATAAAGAACTATCTCATCTTAGCTTATCAACTTGGCCACACCGTACATCTTCAAAACTGTGTTCTCCCATTTCATCGATCAATATCTTATTCCTCGTTTATTCTTTAAAACATCTGACTTTCGGAACAAGTCTGTTTACAAACGCGTTATGCCTTTGACCCATCACTGCAACTGCCCTCAACCACAGCGGCCAACACCCATCTTTGGTGAAAGTAATTATTTCAAATTGATCGACTGTCTCTGTTGTCTATACAAATAGCCTAATTACAGTCAGCTGGGAGAGACTGGGCTGTTTAGTTTGACAATGTAAAGAGCTAAAATAAAAGGTAATAATTGCTTTGTCCATCAAAAAATAAATCAATTTTCTTTTGTCAGTGGTGTCAATGTGTCTATATGGCCTGACCTGACCTTAATTAAGTCAATAAGAATAAAATGCAGTGACGGAGCACTCTCTGGACTGGAAGTTGAGAACATTAGACCAGAGGGAGAACTGGGTTCTCTGTTGCTCAAGAAACAAAGATATAAGCATATCTTAAAATGGTAATAGCAGAAGACCAATGAGATCAACAACCTCAGCATCTTACAAAATGTGCAATAACAATGCAGACTGACAGGCATAATCTTAATTTGGCCTCCTAATGTTTGGATCTCTTCAAATGCTTTCTTGAGATATGTAAGCTACAGGGCAGTGCTTCAATGTTTTGACTGGGAAAATGTTCCCAATGGTAATAGTAGGGGAGCATGATGATGAAATAAATGCAATAGTCAATGTCTTGAATGATATTTACTAAACAATTTCAACACAGAATATTCCATTAAATTAGGAAAAAAATCATAAGAATTTTGTTTAGTTTGTTTTTTCGAAAATTGAGTAAAAAAAAAACTGAACGAGGACCTAAATAAGCCTAAATTTGAACTAAATTAGGAAAAACCCCAGTATTTTTGCTTTTTTTTCTCTCAAATTTGAGATTTTCTCAAATCTCAGTGATACTGCTCTATATTGTGGCTTCTTGACTTGCGATATTATGGATATTGAGTCACCTAATATTGTGATGATGATACTTTGGCAATGTATTAAGCATCCCTAGGTAACAGTGACAAAAAATAATATACATATGGAAGGGAATTTAGCCCGACTTGGATGATGCACTCTGTCGATATAGGATACAATTGTAAAATATACAATAGTAGTAAACAAATCTAAAGTCCAAGATTCTAGGAGAGCATGAGGCTGGTGCCATTTAAAAACAGGTATGAAGGCAGCACCCATAAAATGCACTCACTGTTGCTGTGAATAATCCATTTCTGCGTTGGCGTTTCATCTTGAACAGAAATGGCCTGACTATAATGCAAACCACAGGCAGGGGAGGCCTTGGCACACTCTGAACCATGCGATATCAATGCATGATTTTAAAAGAGAACAACTTCATGTGAGAACAACATCTGTGAGGGAAAATAAATATATAAAATGGTTTGCTGTTCCATCATCACACCTTTCTCAAGCCTGGCTCATACAATGCTTTATGCCTGCTCTGCGCCCACACACTGGATACAAAGTAGGCTCTCTGCTCTGCCATCTCCTGGAAACAGATGAACACTCGCCTCCTCCTCCTCCACCTCCTCCTCCTCCTCCTCCTCCTCCTCCAGGTGAGCAGAGCCAGAGCGGGGTAGCTACTAGGGTCCGTGTGCGCAAGGGGGGCCGCAGGGGCACACAACTGGGGCCTCCGTTCAGTCTGCCTAATGTCCTGCGACCAGACCCCTCAATAAAAGTTTTACATAGACCACAGACACAAACACCGATGCGGGGCCAGGTTTCTGCGTCACGTAATGCACACATACACTGCTGTCTCTAGGCTCGAAACACGGCAAACCTGAAATGACAGGTAAGAGCCATTGAGGCAAGCGTGTCCCCCGATATGTGCTTTCCATAAAACGCACAACCGAAACGCAAGAAAACGCCTTACTGAACAGATGTCAGTGGCAATCGTACCTAAGCCACTTGTGCGTGTGTGAAAAAATTTGCTCGACAGCTTTTAATGCAACGCTGCAATCAAGGCGCGATGCTGCAAACACTCCCTGCGTTCATCCTCCTCCTCTGTGCTGCCGCTGGGCCTACGTTAACCTGCCCCGCTATATACGTGTGCGCTATGGATCCAAACAGCTGATTTCAGGAAATTATGTGTGGTGTTTGCTTGGAGACAATGCGCTGCGCAAGGATGGGACACGGGGAGCAAAATCCGAAGGACAGGCGAGAGAGCCCCATGTCCATGTCGTTAAGGTGGGAGGAAATGTGTGCTCTTGTTGGCTCTCGTGCGCTGCTGTGTAGAGCTTACCTTCTCTTGCCTTCAGGAGAACCGTGTTGGCCACGATATTTTCAATCTCCATAGTCAGAATGTGAATCCCAAGCAGTCGCGATACATTTCACTCAGCGGAAAAGACGGTTTTCAGATCCAACGCACTAACGACGGTGACTGCTGCATGCGCACGGAGCAAACACGGCGCTGGCGCATAGTAGATCTTCAATAGTGGTCGTCGTTCTTCTCCATTGCAAGATGTTTTATCAAAGCCTACCCACGGAGCAGTATTACTACCACGGGCTTGTTAGCATTCACAGCCTGCTGCCTTCCTTCCTGCTTCGGTTCCCTCCTCCTCGCCCCTCCTCGTCCCTCCTCTGCACAGCGGACCCGCGAGTGGGAGGGATCAATTTACAACCAGCAGCGGCCGCGCACATACACACGCACTGACCACACCAGTGCCTTGGTGCACAGCGCACTCATAGTACGGGCTAATTTTACAGTTTGGGTTAGAATTAAAGACATTTCCAAAACCTAAAAGATTTAATTTAATCCTGAAAAGCATTCCTCTCACCCCATTCATAGCTAATTACTTTAGCCTATTTGGTGATTCTGTTAACCCCACCATAGGATACGCCTCACTGTGTGTGTATTTAAAACATGTAAATCCGATAGGATTTTTATATAAATGTTTCAATTAGCTAATACATTTAATAAACAAATACATTTATTTGAACTACTTTATTCTTCCAGTGAAAAATTATTCCAATCCAAAAAAATATCCTTTGTATATGTTGGATTCTCTTTATGTTAAGTAAATGGAGATTTTTAATTTCTTGTTTTTAAGTCATAGTCCTACATTTGTGGGGAAAGATAATCAAGAAATAAAGAAATGAATTGCGCACAACAACTTCAGCCGTTAACCCCTGGGTCCGTCCGTGTATGAGGCACAATTAGAGTCAATGCCGCCACCTAGAGGTCATAATGAAAAAATACAAATCTGACTTTTTATGCTGCTGACTTTATGACGCAGAACATTTTTAACAAAATTTAGACCCGTCACATTACGCACAAAAACACTACTGCAGAAGCAGTGGGCCTTTAGGCCATGGGGTATACTTTTATTTTGCCTATAACAAACTGAAAGATGTTGGACTGAGGACTTGACTTAACTTCAAACTTATGAACACGAGGTGGCAGTGTTGATCTGTCTACATCTGCGCTACACATCAGGATCACAGGCTTCCAGACATAACTCTTTGATCTGGCCGTTTTACACTAACAAATATTTAGGTATATTACTATTTGTATAGTATATCTTTTTCGGAATTTATCATGATCTTCATGATCCATATCCAACATACTAACTAGGGCCACTCATTGAATCTATATTGACACATTTTCGCAATTAAAACACATGTTAGAATATTTTAGTTGTTTGAGGAGCACAGGAATAGACCTGATAAACCATCAGCATATCTCCAATAATGGGTTTTGAAAGTGATACATATGATGTCAGTAACACCCACACCCTCCTCGTGGTTGCCTAGAAACACTGTTGTTAGGAAGGAACCCAAATAAAAAATGAAAATAAAAAATCGCACAGAAAAAAATATTCATTCACGGCAATAATACGCATCCTCTTATTGTGCACCTTTCGTTTGTATTCTTATACACACTTTTATTTTAATTTTACCCGCGTGACCGCTGCTTCCTGCGTTTTCACGTGACCGAGCGCTCTCCAGTGCGTCTCCGCGAGCGAAGTGTAGACGGCTCACTCAAAGCAGAAGGAAATAGCTTTTGTACAGGTTCTGCGTTAGCCCAATCCTTGTGAAGTGGACGTGTGTGCTCGTTAAAAAAGAAACATGTTTTCTATAGGAGAGAAAGTGGAGTCTCTCTTGACCAATCCTTTCTCTACGCCCGTGGGACAGAGGATCGGTGAGTTTCTTCCAAAAGTTTGCAGAAGTCTGAGGCTTCATAGGAAATTCTGAACAACAAAGTGTTAGCCGTGGATTAATAGGTTTATCCACCTACTTCCCCAGTGCATCCGATTCCACAATCGATCACTGGCTGAATGTGTTTCTGTGCTTCGTATTAAATCGTTTTTATTCGCTTTTGATCAGAAGTGTCTGCGCAATGACGCGAGGAAGGCGGGCATGAGATGTTGTGATCGCACGCTTGATTGGCCACTTTACTCCTTTGACATTTATTTAGTCAAAAGTAGAAGTAGTAGTAGTAAGTAGATAATGGCAATAATCGAGCCACTGCTTATTTCCCACCTCTATAATCATTAAAGCAACCAATAATCACGTACATGTTTCATTTTTACGCACAAGACAAGATCTCTATTGGGCTTCTTCTTGAAGACTTTAAACTTCAAAACTTCTGTCTGGAAAGATGCAATCAGCTGCTACCATACACACACACACACACACACACACACGCCCAGTGCAAGCCTTCCTCTGATCTCATCCACTTCACACACAAATGTCAAAAGAATGGAGGCTCGAGCGACTTTTCTGAGGCAGCGCAGGAGCAGCTGACAGTCACATGAAGGAGCCCGAGAAAGAGAGAGAGAGAGGGAGGGAGGGTAAGAGAGGGGATTGCAGGGATAGAAGAGAATGAAAGGAGAGAAAAATACACAAGAAAATAGAGTGGGAGAGAGAGAGCCGGATGGAGTTTGTGGAGGAGAGCTCGTTGGGACAGAGGGCTGAGTGAGTTGTGGGGGAGGCTGGGGTAAAGTAAAGGAGATTTAGAGACTTAATGGGAAGCCTGTGAGGGTGGAGTGCAAGCCTACTTTGATTACTTAATACTTAGTGACGAATTATGAAATGCGTTTGAGCAGCTGAACAGTAGTTTAAGTTGTGTGATTTCACCTATAGACCTGAAGTTTTGTACCGGAATATGAATTTATGGCTTAAAATGAATGCTTTGGCTTTTGACTTTGTTCAGTTTTGACCTAGGTGTTGTGCATCTGTTACCTATTTACTAAATGTAGGCAAGTACTAGAGCAGAAATAACAAAGCAATACCAACTTCGTACAAAGGCCTGTAAGTAAAACACAAGCCAAACCTTTATTGTGTATTCATATTTCAGAAAGGGCGACCACTGGTTCATCGCGGTCAGAAGATTGGGGACTGATCATGGAGATCTGTGACATTATCAACGAGACTGAGGATGGGTAAGTCACACGTCAGGTGACCCGTTTCATTTCTGTGTTTGTTTTTGCTACGTCACTTCCTTTGTGGCTTTCGTCGTTTTTAGAATTGATAAATTAACCCACTTCCTCAGTCGTGTCATATTATACTGCTCATACTCATACTCATGTAAGCCACAACCATAAAGGCACACAGGCTAATAGAAGCTGCAACTTGGTAACCCTTTATGGAGTTTTCGTTGATGAAATATTTTAATCGAGGAAGGTCTAAGGGTGCATAAACTACACAAAATTGATCATTTATGCTATATTTACTTTCTCCACAGACCCAAAGACGCAGTTAAAGCCGTAAAGAAGAGAATAGTTGGGAGCAAGCACTTTGGAGAGATCATGTTGGCTCTTACAGTAAGTTATATCCTCCCTGCAGTTAGGTCATAACAATCTTTTGCATTCATTCATTCAGACATTCATTTGTTCCTTCTCCTTCCCCCTGAGGTTCTGGAGGCCTGTGTGAAAAACTGCGGCCACCGGTTCCATGTGCTGGTCACTTCACAGGACTTTGTGGAGGGAGTTTTGGTCCGGTGCATTTTGCCAAAATACAACCCTCCGACCGCGCTCCAGGACAGAATACTGAGTCTCATTCAGGTTTGTGAAGCACTCAAGTATGACCGGCCCAAAGGCAACAGCCGAAAAGATGTTTAAGAGAAGGACACTGCAGGTGAATAGGGGGGAAAATTTAATTGAAAGATATCAATTTGAAACTCACATAAATATGAGAAGAAAATGTATGGCAAGTCTGCTGTCATTTTATAGTAAGGCAAAAATTGTAAAAATTGCCTATATTTTCAGCGGCAACATTTGAATAATAGATTTAAATGTATGGTTTTATTTTGTTGATGTATTAGTTACAAAGATTTGTTCAGAGGGGATTTTGGATATCTTGTTTAGTATTTTAATAAACTAGTTATTAGGGCCTAAATGATGATGATGTTTTTCAGGGTTCAAAACCCAATAAATCAGGCTAGGAATTCAATATTGAAAAATTGTTCTGAACAAACCTTCAAAATATTGTCTGGAAAGTTAGAGAAACGGGAAGTAGTCCTTTGGGGAAGGTGCTCTTTGGTGTTTGGGGAACAAAAATCCGTCCATAGGAGTTGGATCCCTTCCCCAATGTGGTTTTCCCTGTTTTGTCCCACGTTCTTGAGTTTTTCCTTGCTGCGGGGGGGGGTATAAGGATGTGGGAAACCCCAGGCTGACATTTCATTGTTTGATGTTTGATATTGACTTGTTTTGTGTTTGTACCGACCTCTGAGATAACTCCTGTTGTGATATTGGGCGTTACAAAAACTGATTGATAGAAAAACGAGAGACCAAGGCACTCCTCCCACATTATAATTCTCTATTTACATTTTCTAAATGGCCTTTATTGTGCTGAACTAATATATATTCAAATATTTTAAAACATATGGCTGGTTTCTTCAAGACTTGAAGTTTGGAGTCTGGGGGAGCTACTAAAGTGGAGATGTTGTCACCAAATGTGAGGAAAAAATGCATTTTGAGAAAATTATCTTTGAATTTACAGTTTCCCATCTAGTGCAATGGAGAAATATCGAATCAATGCAATAATTAAAATCCTTATGAGGCCCTTTCATTGTTTCCAGGTTTATATGTTGAGAGATTAAACTTGCCCAAAATCTGAAAATGAAGAAAAATGGCCTGTTTTTGCCTGTAACCACCATATACTCCTCAAACTGTGATGCACCAAAATTGGTTTCCTGCTAAAACTAGTCCAAAGAAAAGCACGTGGACAATCCCAATTTTACTTTTCCCTCAAATCATTTGCCCAGTTTGTCCTCTGTATTTTTATGTTGAGTTATTATGAATTGCCAGGGTACTTGTTAGCTGGATCACATTTACTTACTGTACTAAAGTAGGTTTTATTATCCACAGTCTTGGGCGGATGCGTTTCGTAGCGCCCCCTCTCTGTCTGGGGTGGTGCATGTGTACGACGACTTGAGAAGGCGGGGTCTAGAGTTCCCCATGACTGACCTGGACGCTCTCTCGCCCATCCACACTCCGACCAGGGTGAGTTCAGTCCTCCATCACAAAAGAGCGAGATATAACTATTTTTGCAAATCAACTTCATCATTAGCAATTTATTTTTTCCCATATATCATAATTACAGCAACAGTTAGGGGGGCAGGGACCTCTTAGTAAACAGAGAAAAATTCTTAAGGCCCCCAAATACCCTAATCAATGTGAAGTTATAAAGGATTTAGAAGTTCAAGTGTAAAAACTAATTCAAAAGGAAAAAAAGGAAATCTTTTTTTTTTTTTTTTTTGAGGACCCCACAACCTTTGAGTGTCCATATCTGATCTAATCACTGGGTCACAAACCAGTGCAGATTTGAATGCAGCCCCAAGCCCTGATAAACATTATCTATGGGCTTGCATCAGAAGGTGCTTAGTAGTAAAACATTAGGGATCAGGCATTACATCACAAATCAATATGGCGGTTAGCGGCCATGAAAACACTGCTCTCCGCTCATTGAAATGCATTGGAATATCATCATTTGGTTTTAGAGATGTCACCTTGTGAGGAAGTAAAATGCACCTGCACCTTTTTCCATTTCATACATTTTACAACTGGTGATTTTACTTTCCAACTCTAGAGCCTCTAGATAAAAACAAATTGTATTTTTGATTATTATAGTCAAAGAAAAGCTTTAAAAAATGTAACTGTAAAGAGTGAGAGTTTCACTGTATTTAGTTGGTCTTTTTTACTCATAATTAGGAGTTTTAGTCATTCACTTTCTAACTAATCAACAAAATTATTGAGGCAGGGGGTACTCGTAGTAAAAGGCCCAAGGGGTACGCAAGGCATACAAGGTTGGGAACCACTGCTCTAGAGAGTAAAAAGTTCCTAATATGTCATATACTGTATGTCTCTCTAAAACAGTGTTTCCCAACCTTTTTGAGCCAAGGCACCCTTTTTACACAAGAAAAATTACAAGGCACCCCATTAAACAAGAAAGTAGACGTATTTGAAATATAATGTACATCATCATCAATATATTTAGTGTGACATCTGTGCCTGCTTAGTTGAACAAAATACTGAAATTCTTGTAGGAATGAAGGAGAGCCACACACAAAGATCATATCACCGTAATCTTACATCAATAACCCTAAGAGTCTCATTGGCAGCATGACTGTGGACTACTTTGGTATTTTGCGTGATAGTGCAAAGTGACTACTACACAGCGATCAGGTGAAATTTCTACAGCGCCCAGATGCTTTCCTGTGGCACCCTAAGGTTCCACGACACCCTGGTTGGGAAACACTGCTCTATAATATCTTATATTGCCTTTTGCCCTCAGAGTATTCCAGAAAATGGCACGCATGAAACGACTCCAGCTGTAACTCACCAAACGGAGACACAGCCACGGCCACAGCAAAGTCCGCCGCGATCAGAGCGCACTCCCCCCAGTCAGAGCACCTCGCCTCCAGCTCAACACAATGACGGACCAGCTGCTCTCTCTCCAGAGCAGGTAAAGAGTTCAAACGCACCTGGACAAGTGACAACTTCGGTAAAACTATGGTCAATGGCAGAACAATGTCTATATAGAGTAAACCTTTTGGGCTTAAAACAGGGCTTAATGGCGTTTAAACAGAACCTCTTTCAGTCGTAAGAGCTGCTGTATCAAGTGAATTTCTCTATTGTGATATCAACATATCTTATAGGTGAAAGAAAGTTTTGTTATTATTAGGATTCTTGTTGTCTAAAGGTATATGTTCAAAATAAACTATCTATCTTTCTAAAGAAAGACAAACCAATGTTTTCACAATATAGACTTTTCATATGCTAATTATTTAAATTTGTATGTTGGAAGCAGCTCGTTAGTTTTGTTTTAATGCCTTAAACATTAACATTTTTTTCCATTTGAACCAAACTAGGAGCAGAAGCTTCGGAGCGAGCTGGCGTTGGTGAAAGGGAACCTCACTGTCATGACTGAAATGTTGAACGAAATGGTCCCAGGACAGAGCAAAGCAGATGACACCGAACTACTGCAGGTGAGTAGCTTTCACCAATCGAAGCAATTTAAAGGCAGTATCTCACTGGTGGGGACTTCCCGGAGACTCTGGGACTTCCCAGAGACTCAGAGACTAAAGGGCCTATCTCACCTCCCATTGAGACATTTTCAAAACCTGGGGTAGATTTGATTCTCAGAGACATCTCCGAAACGTCTCTGCGGAGTCTCTTAGTCTCCAGGAGGTCTCCAGGGAGGTGCGGGAAATTCAAACATGTTTAAAGTTTTAGGAGACTAGTTGGAGACTTTTCCAAGTCTCCATCAGGACTCGGGGAGGTCTCAATTCAGTTGTGGTGAAGTCTCTGAGACTTCTCAGAGACCTCGTTGACACGTCTCCCTGGTTATTTTCAAAATTTGTCTCCACGAAGTCTCAACAACGGAATTGAGACCTCACCGAGACCTGTCTCCGCAGAGTTTCGAACTAGTCTCAGGCCGGTGAGATAGGCCCTTAAGACAATGGTTCTCACCTGGTGGGTTTTACGGCCAAATTCCACATCCTCCGCTCCGCCACGTCAGCTCCGCTCCGCTGCGGACCGCCACGACCAAAATACGGAGGACTTCTATTTTTGTGGTCCGTCTCCGCCACGTCGGAGAAGTTAAACAGACTTC
>OMNZ01108403.1:32119-48200 GCA_900303255.1 Lesueurigobius sanzi
GCATGCGCTACTAGACTTGACGCACCCAGGCGGAGCGGTGTGGGACGGATGTAGTGGGCATTGAGCCATGGGGGAAGCTCGGAGGCGGCCCGCGGCGGTGCGTGGCGGTGCGCAGCGGAGAATGTGGAATTTGAGCGTTAGTGGGTCGCAAACCTTTCCCTGGAACATTTCTTTCAAAATGTATCCCTTGATACAGTATAGATCCACTTCTGATTTAGTTAAAATGTCTGTTTCGGAGTTGTCTTGATCATCATTTCACCTTTATTTGTTTTTTTCAACTATAATTTGTGGGAAATGCCATTTTATAAAACAAATAAAATTCTTATTTGGGTCGCGGCTTGTCTTCCTAGGGTGATGGTGGGTCCCAATGCCATACCAGTTGAGAATCACTGATCTAAGACAAGCTAGAAAAAGTGCTGCTCATTTTTTGGGTTTGTGGTCCCATTTTCGTTGTTCTGTAAATTATTTGCACGTATGCTACTAATTTGTAATGGAAATGATTGAAACAAACCAAAAATGCTAGTTGTATAAATGTTTTTTTACGGCATTTGCTTGTTTTCTGTCTGAGCAGCAGCTGTACTCGGTGTGTAAGAAGATGCAGAGTCGTGTGGTGGAGCTCATCCCTCAGCTCATGGACGAACAGTTTGTGGAGGAGTTACTGGTTGCCAATGACGACCTCAATAACGTGTTTATCCGCTATGAAAGGTGCGCAGCTTTGTCTGAAGTCAAAGCACAGCCATCAAAACCAGCTATTCAATTTACTTTTCTCTCTTTTTCTTGTTTTAGATTTGACAGGCTTAACAAAGCTCAGTCCAGCAACACTCAACAGGTAAGACTGGACTATATTCAGGGCAAATGTTTAGTCTTTTTATCAAATGTACAAAGGAAGAGACAATTAGCCAGGTTAAAAAGTGAACTGCAAAAACAAAAAAAAACAATAGTGTATTTCTTTTAGTTGTAAATACGGACATAAGAATGAGGAAAAATATGTATTGCAGGTTTTCTGATTATGTTATATAAATGTGCAATAAGAAATAGCCAAAATTCCCTATGTTTATTGCGATAAAATTGGAGTATTAATATTGGATAGCACTAGCCTGGGAATACCCATGCTGCTCGCACTCGAATCATTTCGAACTGCTCAACAGTCTGGAAAAACCAAGGCCGAAATCTTCGCAGGGATTTGGGGACCAATCACAGAACGGGGAGGGACGGCAAGACGATGATGCGTACGATTGAACAGACTCGATTAGCTGAGGCTCATACGTCATCGGGTACAATTGATATGATTGGCTGTGGGCGACGTGCAGATGCATATGATAAACATTCGTAGCGCCCAATAAACGGCTAAGGACAATCGTAACCCACACCTCTCCTACGAGAAAATGAACGGGTGATTCCCAGACTAAATATTCACTTGTGACATTTAGTCTCGCGCTAGCCAGGCTAAGATAGCACCAGGTGTGAATTTCTGGTTTTATTTTGTTTTCTTTTTAGTGCCTTGTTTATTGGGTTCAAATTTCAATAAATCAGACTTAGTATTTTGAAAAAATCCCTGTGAAAAACCTTACAGTACAAGATGGGAAAGTTTGAAGTCTGTCGGTGCAACAAGTAAACACCTTATTGTGAAGATTTGGTAATTTGTTTGTGTCCAGGTGAAAACCTATTGCCCATGTTAAGAACGCAAACTGGAGGATAATCAGTGATGCTAGTTTCTTTTCTTATAGTCTGTGTATTTTATTTTACCTTTACAGTTTCGGCTGCTTGAACTGCTGCCTTCCTCAGAAGTGTCACATGACACGTGACTATAAGAAAAGAAACTAGCATCGTGACTTATGAACCTAATCGGACTGATAATCAGTGGTGTAGTCTACGTTATACGCAAGTGCACGGCGTATAACCACCACCAAGTGAGCAAAGATGCATATCAATCATTTGCTCCTTTTTGGGTTGTTGGAGACAGATGAGCAGAGTCATGTTCCTAAATGTTATTGACCTGATATGGCCAAAAGGAAGGCAGCTTTGCAAATGTTTGTTTTCCTATATAAACGCTGTCTCTCCCTCGGTACAAGGTGCGCATCGGCAGAGCAGAGGCACAGGTTCATGGAGTCATTTTTTAACAATCAGACTTTATTTGATGAACATGTGCCTCATATGTTGCAGAAACACACCCCAAATGTCAAACAGCCTAATCACCCAGAAAGAAAAGAAAGTGCAATATTGTCATGCAGAAATGTGCAAATGAAGCCATGTAACTTGCAGCAGATGCTGACAATCTCTTGAACAATGTGCAGTCAGTCTGAATCTGAGAGCTGCAGGGGTGGGCAGGGCAATCAAGGGACTGGGGCCCCTGAAATAAAATTAGTCCATTAGATAAAAAAATAAAATAGCCTCCATACATTAAGAAAAAGGTCCAGTTTTCATATTATTATTATCCCACATAATGATTGTGTCATTAATATTGTTTCTGGTGGGAAATGGCCTCCCTCATCCCCGCGAGCGTGCGATGGGCCCTGCTAAAAAAAAAAAACACAGTATACCCAGTGGAAAGACTACACCACTGAGCAAAATCTGAAAAACTGAAACACAGCTGCGTCTCCCCTTAAACAAGTCCCTTCAGGAGCATGGTTACACTTTCATTACCAAAGACATCTCATGTTTGCAGGGTCCCGTCAGCAGTTCCAGCCTCATTGACTTCATCCCCGAACCTTCAAACCTCAGTCAACCTGCCGTTATCACAGCGACAAGCCAAGCAGCGGTTACCACGGCGACCGGTCAGAGGCAGACAGCCAACCACAGTGAGTGACAGAGAGCCCGGACAGCTGAGGCCTTTCTATGATTTCTATGGTTCTCAACCTGTGGCTCAGGACCTGAAAGTGGGCCACGGAACCATTTTCAGTAGGTTGCGATTTAATTATTTCCTGGAAAATCTCTTTCAATAATTTGTCTGCTGAAAAAGAATGAAAACACCAAGGAATGTTTTTTTTTTTATTAGGATTTCAGCTTCATGGGAGTATGTTTAAAGAATAAATCATTTGTGGTTAAGTACAGTATTTTACATATTTTTTTAAAAAAGAAATTCAAGTTGAACATTATTTTATGGTTTGTAATACATTCAATACATAGATAGATTCTAATTTGGGTCGCAGCTTGTTGTCATGGGGTAAAGGAGGGTCCTGATGCCGCACCAGATGAGAACCGCTGTGAAAGAGGATACAGTATGTGTGGAAAAGGAGCTCCAATACATACTGTATGTGCTCTATTAATCAGTCTGCACCAACTTTTATTTTGACATTGTCCAAGGTCTGCCTTCAATGATCCTTAGTGGAGTATAATATTACTGGCACATTAAAGGCAATGCACATTTTCCAGGAAATATTTTGATCACTCTCATAAGGTATATTGCGAAACATTACAACATAACAACTATCCAGGGCTGTGCTTTCTTTGTCTTAGTATAAAGAATTTAAATCAACCACGATGAGGAATAAAGAAACCATATAAGATTTATTTATTTAGCACATTTGCACACACTATTGCAACTCAATTAGTATCAGTTAGTAAAGGAAGAATCTGAAAAGACAAGTTTTATGTTTACTCTTGAATGAGGGCACTTTTGATATTGACATTCAGCAGCGAGGGACATAGCCGGAGAATGCTGCTCTGGCTAACTTTTGATTTTGTCTGCGGTACAGCTATGGTTATGATCTGAGGCTCCGAATAAGCGCAACAAGCAGTTCTGCGATATAAATATTATGGATAACCACAAAATCTGTCGTCTGTTCTTTCTCACGGCAGAAGTGGAAGAGGAGGAGTTCGACATGTTCGCGCAGACCAGAGGCAGCTCTCTGGCCGAGCAGAGGAAAAGGTGAATGGCGTTGCACGTGACACAGGATTTATTTTCTCTCATAAATATACGGACCTGCGGTTATGCAAGCAACAAGTACAGAAGCTCAGAAACTCACCCTGAACTATTTGATATATGAGGCAGGTCAGGTTCAGAAAGTTTACACTGCAAAAAGTGATATCCTGATAAGTTACAATTCAGTAGTAGAGTAATTTTGACTTGCCAAGTTGAAAGATCTGCCAGTGGAACAAATATTTTGCACTTTAATAAAGAAAATATGCAAAAATACTTGTGCCACGGCAGATTGTTTTAATGTTCTACTCCGATCAAGAATGCACTTCTACTTTTTGCAGTGTACAGGCCACTTTGGGTTATTTATGCTTTTTATGTAGCAGTCTGACACTAAAGCCAAATAAATCTATACTTCACTTCTTGACAAAAGCTTGTTGGAGCTGAAAGAAACCAGCAATATGTTCTTAAACATTTAAACATTTACCAGCCCACCACAATAAAGGCTTTTTAGGATGTCAATAGAGAATATTGATGCGGAGGAGGGCCTTGGATGTTTGTCTTCCCAAAAAAAAACTACTTTATGTATTGATGTTGTTTCACTTATACCAAATAAATGTATGTTTTTATGATTTAAAAAAATAATATAATTGAATGAATTGGGAGAAAAAAGGAAAAAGAAAACGGCAAAAAACGACTTGTAAACGCCTCAACTATGACTGATGATGTCCGAGGCATTCTGTGGTGGAAAAATAAAAGTCCTTTATTTAGACCTTGGAGAATAAAAAAAAATAAAACACCAACACGTCAGTATACTACAACAATTATTTTTGGGGAAGGTGCTCTTTGGCTTTTGGGGAACAGAAACTTAAGAGAGAGAAAAACCCAGAACCAAGGCGCTCCTCCCACACTATAATCCTCTATTTACATTTTCTTAAAAAGCCTTTATTGTACTGGGCTACTGCATATTAAAATCTTTTAAAACTGGTTCTTCCACGCGTATCGGCTCCAACAAGCCTTTCTCAAGAAGGGAGGAAAAAATGTGTTGGAAGTTTTCTGTCATTTGAAGTTTTCATATAAAAGTTAGGGATTTTATGCATAAATAAGGTCAAAATACTATATTATATTATATTTTAGCGACAAAATATAAATAATGGATTGAGCCAGGTTTAAGTTTATGGTTTTATTTTATTAATATATTAGTTACAAAGATCTGTTCAGAGGTGATTTAGGATATTTTGTTTAGTTTTTGAATAAGCTAGTTATTAGTGAATACATCTCCAAACATAGTTTTTTTGAGGTGTTCAAAACTCAATAAAACTCTGAACAAACCTTCAGAATATTGTTAAGTCTATTGTTAAGTAAGGTTTGGAGTCTGTAGGAGCTACTAAAGTGGAAATGTTGTCGCCATAATGTGAGGAAAAATGCATTTTGAGAAAATGGTCATTGAAGGTACAATTTCCCATATAGTTCTAAGGAGAAACAATGAATTAGTGCAATAATTACATTCTTTATTTAAGATTAGGACATTTATTTGTTTCCAGGTGAAAGTATGTATCTTGAAAGAGCAAACTGGCCCAAAACTTGACAATTAAAAAAACACTACTACAATATAATAACATAGGACCAAATAGATGGGTATGAATTCTTCCTGAATGTATGTATTTTAATACTATATTTTAATTGTGATGCACACATTAGTCCCAACAGGCTTTAATTATATGACAGAATGCAGATAGATCTGACTAACGTGTTGATATTACTGTGTCCAGTGTCAAGTATGAAGACCCCGGGGCGGTGGAGGGCTTAGCAGGAGCTCTGGACACACGGTTACAGGTCACAGGAGGGGTAAGTCAGCAACTTATATCAGCCTACTCATGGGTTTCAGTCACATTTTCCTGTTACCACCGTAATTTTGAAGATTTTTTGGCCGGCAATGGTTCTATTTTACATCAAGTGAAACCCATGAATAGCCTCCACATTCAAGCATCATAGCTAATCAACCCTACCATTAATTGTTCTTCTTAGATGCCAGTAGCGAAGAAGCCTGTACAAAATGACATTGATCGTTGGTTATCTTGTGATATGGTAGGTTCCTGTAGTTTCTTTCCTGTAAGGTGAGACGCTGCAGGTGAATTGGGAACAATGTAAGTTGAACAGTGTTGGGGTAACGTATTACAAAATTAACTAGTTACAGAAATAGATTACTTTTTTCAGTAACTATTACAAAATACAGTAACATATTAGGCATAAGAATGTAAGTAACTTGAGTTACAAGTGCAACTCCGCCAAATAAGATGCAGCACTAAATCAAGTTGGACACTGGCGTAGAAAGAGGCTCGTGAAGCTGACGTCATCAAAACAAAACACTTTAGAATGTGGACGGCTGAGGAAAAGGAAATCTTTGACTGCACTGTGGCATTATACTCACTGTTTTCAGTTTATATTTTGTCAAAAGTAGCTCCAAATGTTTAAGACAGTAATACATAATACAAGCAAAGCTGTAACTAGTCATACAAAATATAATACAAGTATCTTGCCCAACACTGAAGTTGAGTGATATCAATTTGAAACTTTTGCTGTAAATTACTGACGTAAATATGAGAAAATAATGTATTGGAAGTCATTTTATCATCATTTTATTTTATGCTTTCATACAAAAGTTAGGTATATTATGTATAAAAATTGTTAAATTTGCCTATATTTTCAGCAACAAAATCTAAATAACAAATAGAGTCAGTAGAGTACAGAGTTTAAATTTATGGTTTTATTGTGATGATACGGTAGTTGCGGTACAAAGATTTGTTCAGAGAGAATTACAGATATTTTGTTATTAGAAAAAAGAAAGAAAGAGCATCTTTATTGTCCCCATAGGGAAATTTGTCCTCTGCATTTGACTCATCCTTCGATGCCGCTAAGGCAATCCGTCAGGAGCAGTGGGTGACCTCAGTGCAGCGCCCGGGGGCCCATCTCCAGATGTGGAGCCAGGCTCATGGTCAGAATCACCTGACTAACCTAACATGCATGTTTTGGGTTGATGGGGGAAACCGGAGCACCCAGAGGAATTATTAGCAAATAAAACTAAAAATTCAAATTTTGCTTTGTTTTTTGGGGTTAAAGACTCAATAAATCAGGAAAATAAGATATTGAAAAATCCCTCTGAACAAACCTTCAAAAATATTGTAATAGTAATAATATTGTATAAGTATAAGAGTATAAAGTTTGGAGTTTGTAGGAGCAACTAAAGTTGTAATAAAATGCATTTTGATGAAATGGTATTGAAGTTGTAATGTCTCATAATACAGTAGTTCTATGGAGGAATGTTGTACTGGCCCATAGCCTGAAATAGAAAAAAAAAGGTTTTGCCTGCAGTGTCTCCCTTTAAAACTATTGCGAGTTGTATTTAATTATCAGGATTTCACGACTTTTGCTCATATTTCCAAAAGCAGGAGGACCAATCAGCTGTGAGTGAAGGTGTGTCCAGCGAAGGTGCGTGCTTCCACTGGTCCATATAAGTCGTTTTCATCTCGTTTATTAATATATAATACCTGTCTAACGTCTGTGTTTAGAGTTTGACAAGTTTTTGGAGGACAGAGCGCGAACGGTGGACCACAGGAGTCGAGCCAGTCCCCAGCCGCGACCTCAGCAGCGACAGTCCACAGAGCAACAGAACAGATCACATGACCAACTGTTTTCTCTCTGAACAACGAGTCACTGTTAAACAATACACAATGCAATAAGTACGACAGTGGTGGTCAGACTAATTCAAAAGGACTGACACAAATCTTGCAACTAAATATGACTTACTCTGCCTCCTTTTATTGAGACTTTTGACAACAGACCAGTTAGCACAATTGTTATCATCCAAAGAATACAATCAACAACATATTCCTATACAATGACAGATAAAATGCAATCAAAATAATCAATGTGAGTAGCACAACCAAAAAAGCGCATAATAGTCTTAATTGAGCTGCTTCTACTGGGCGCGTTCGCAATCTATGTGTAGTTGGACTTGTAATAAGTAAGTTATCTCTTCCATTTGATAAAGTTCCTGCACTCTTTGAACCCATGCATTAAAGGAGGGATATTGCCACCTTTGAAGCCATTAAAGCTAAATCTCTGGCATGTTGGGTGGCAGAGTGACACAGGGGTGTTCTCCAGGGCGTGTCTGCATGCTCCGGGTTCCCTATACTAAAGCCTTGTACAATAGGCAGGCCCAGATTTACAGGGGTGCGATAAGGTATATTTTAATATGTTTGCACCCTTAGCTTTTAGCCTTTAGCTGCATCACAATGTACTTTAATCTGTCTGTGTAGGTTCTCAGTCGTACAGGAGTTGTCCATCGTAGGCAAAGATTCTTCAGTCTTTATCTGTACTCTGGAGTTGAAGTGTAGGACATTTCGCTCTTTATCCAAAAAGCTTTGTCAGCAAATGAGTAGACTTGACACGCACGTGGGTCTCTGAAGGAGAAACCAGTAGGAGGAGTTAACCTCAAAGTCCCACCTCTCTTGGTTCTAAAGGTTGGAAAAACATCAGACCTATTCACACCTATTTTTTTTAACAAAAGAAAATAGATGGTTTGAGAGAGGAGTCAAAGAAGCCATAGTTGTTATTAAAGAGAATCCATCTATGAACCGCAATGGAGTACTGAGGATTAACTTAGCCCCGGTCTACAACAACATCCTTAGACAGAAACCACACCTATGTCGTGCTAATGAAGCTGGTCCATTGGCCAGGGCAGGACCATATGCAAGCGTGAACAGCCTTAGAACTAAGCCCAGGGTAGGTCAATAGGAAGATAACAAGCATTAATTAGGTGTGAATAGGTCAGATGTTTTTCCAACCTTTAGAACCAAGAGAGGTGGGACTTAGAGGTTAACTCCTCCTACTGGTTTCTCCTTAAGAGACCTACGAGCGTGTCAAGTCTACTCATTCGCTGACAAAGCTTTTTGGATAAAGCGTGAAACGTCCTTGACTTCAACTACAGAATACAGATGAAGACTGAAGAACCTTTGCCTACGATGTACTTTAATGATGACGATCTCTATGTATTTGCGCCCCCTTGAAAAGCTGATGCTCCCTCATTCAGCGTGTTCAGGAGAGGGTCGGTACTCCCAAAGTATCTCTGAGACTTTCATGGCTAAATAATGGGTAAAAGATGTTTATCAGTAGTTTTTACACAATTATCCTATTTTTAGTTATAACACATTTGATTGGGTAGGCTCTCAGTCGTCCAGGAATTGCCCATCGTTGTTGACATGATTCAACTAACGACAATATTCAAATATTGTTGAATGGGCCGAGTGGAGGACGTATCACTTCTATCTTCAGATGCATCTCGCTCTCTGCGGTCAGAATGTAAAACTGGTTAAACGTGCGTGGACAGAATATAAATTGACCTGTAGTTTGTGTCTAACCAGTCCTTTACATATGAAGAGTTACAGTGCCATTGAAAAAAATCTATGTACGGCTGTGAATTTCTCCTTAATTAACAGTGTTTTGAATTATTATATCTATTTTAGTGTCATTTAAGCTATAAAGTCACTTGTTCTTAATCAAATACACATATCTATAGAGTACAGAAAGACAAAATAAAAAATGTGTGTCAAAAGTTTCAGAATGGAGATCTGCTTTTGCAATTGAACTCCTCATATTGACTTCAAGAGTGAGAAGAAGCTTCTAATCTAAAGAAAGAAATTAAATGTCTTGAACTGAAATCAACCCAGTCCAGTCAAGAATGTTTAAATTTCTACTACTATACAGAAAATTACACATTTTGATTTGTTATAATTGAAATTGAATGATATGACTATCCAGCAAAACTAAAAAGAAAATGACTATGTTCTGCTGCTTTGGCCACCACTGTATAAGAAGAAGAAGAAGAGCTTTATTTACATCGTGCCTTTCACAGAGTCATAAAGTGCTTTCCCTGGGACAATTTTACATTCACGCCATACATAATAGTAGTAACCATCTTCCCTTGTCGGAGCAGACCTATTGTGCATGTTTCTAGTGGTAGGGGAAACCTACACAGACACGGGGGAGAGCATGCAAACTCCACACAGAAAGGCCTTGTCGGGCACAGGCATCGAACCCGGGACCTAGCTTCTTGCTGTGAAGAACTAGCTCTAACCACTGTGCTGTACGTGCCTCCCATGTAAGAACAAATTTGTTAAAGAAATCATTCCCAGTGCTCACAGTCTGCTCACTACAAACCAGTACATTCCTGTTGACAATGCTGTAATGTCCTGCTGCTTGATGCTGTATGCTTTTCTTTTCCATGTATTTATGAAAAGCAGAAATTAAGTTAAAATTAAGTGTTTTCAGAATTATGATACAGCAGATTTCAACATTTCACACTGCTCTATTAGCTATTTGACTTTTTTAATGTAATAAATTAACTTTTTGAGATTGTTTCTGATTTTTTTGCTCATTTATTTGGGTTTAAACTGTTCAGTAACTCAACTTTCCAAATATATGAGATATAATTGTTCTTATTTAAAATGATTTACTTAAAATTTGCATAGATTGAGCTGAATGCAAGGTAATTTTTAGGACAAGATCAAAGTAAATCTGTGAATTGTCTACTCCAGGCATGCAGTTTGTATGTTTTTGTTATCTCAGCTCAAGGATGTCTGGGACAGGGTACACTGGGTCCTGTAGACACAGACACGTCCCAACAGCATTTTCTTTTTCACCTCACTGCTTCAACATGTCGAGATCATACAATTCTGGAATATTTCTGTGCTGTTTTTTGCATGGTCTTTCCATTTTTGCCTACAATATCTCGACTCCAAATATGTCTAGAGAGGAAGACATAGACATGAAGGATTTACAATTTGTCCAGCTCAGAGCCAGCCTTCCCTCTTACTCACAGCCCATTCGACCTTACTCCCTTTGGACAAACAGAGAAGACTATTATAATACTATTATAACTTGCCCAAACCAAAACAACGTCGACCTTCTCGTCTGCTACGCCTTTTGGGGCCACATTTGGACCCTTTTTGGATGTCAATAAATCATCCGCCTGAGTCCCCTGGGGTTTGGATTACAAACAGATCATGACTCCACTGTGAGGAAAAGGTTTGACCTGGAAGCATTTCCTCTGCTAAAACAGGCAACACAAGCCAATCGCCTTGAGCTCATAAAAGAAGCTGCTGAATTGGATTTCAGCTCCTTCCCCTCACATGTTGTAAGTACAATCCGGGACTTTCTAGTGGACTCTGCTACCTGTGGACTGCGTTACAAATGGGTGGATCTTGGAAAGGCATTCTGGCCCCGGTGGCTGAGACATACAGACTGTGAGGAGGCAGATGTCCCTCGAAAATGCTCCTTTCCCAGTGGCATGGTGTGCAAGAAGGCTCAGACCACTCTGATAAAGATACTGGCCTGGCACTGCCAGGAAATAACACAGAAAACTGAAAATCCCACAAGCATCAAGGATCATGGTGGACATGAAGCCAGTCCTGTAAAAGGAACTATGAAAATCAAACAGCTGTGCAGGTGGAGGCAGGTGCCCTACCCTGTGGTCACAGCCTGTGAGTGCTCATGTAAATAAACAGTGTATTTTTTGCCCTGTCATGCAGAAAATGTAAAATTTGTGTTGTTATTAATATTTTTCAGTAGTTTATATTTTATATAAGTGATACATTGAGATCCTTGTAAACAAAATAAATAAACATGCATGACATTTATGTTGGCCTTCTGTCTGTAATTAGTACACCTGTTATTCTGCCAGGCCCATGTTTAATGACAGATCTCTGAGTCATTTCAAATTTCAAAGGCAATTTATGGGAGGTGCAATTTGTGCAGAATCCACTAGGGGGCGGCATTTGATCACAGAGCAGTATGTCAGCTTGTTTGTATTTTTCAACAACATTCGGATAAAGTACCCGATACTTCGGCTTTATATTTGACATGGTTTTATTTTAGTTAGATGGACCAGATATGGGTTTGCAATCAACTTAAACTAATGGACTGAGGTTGGTGAGACATCGGTGTCTTACCGTTGCTTTTATTGGGCTGGAAAATACCGTCTTGATCTGGCAACCCGTGGTCCAGTGTACACAGACAAGATGGCGGCATCTATGGAAGACGAGTTTGAAGATGCACCTGATGTGGAGCCGCTTGAACCAACACTAAAAAATATCATTGAACAGAAATCTCTAAAATGGATATTTGTGGGGGGCAAAGGTGGTGTCGGTAAAACCACGTGTAGGTAAGTTAAAATAAAGAATAAAGCCACGGACATCTCTAGTGGTGACTCACCGCTAGCATAGCGAGGAGCCGATAGCAAGTTGACATCCCCCTCACCACAATTATTGTATTCTCAAATACTTTAAAACAACAACGAATGAATAACACCTCACTATTACCATATTTTCATTTGTTCTCAGTCACATCATTCAAGTATAACAAAGAAAGAAAGCGTTTGCCCAGTGATCATAATATTAATCATTCTTAGCCAAAAAGTCACGGATTGAGTCAGAAAGTGTTGAAAGTGACAACACCTTTATCCGTTTTCTCTTTTAAATGTATCTTTGCTGTCCTTGAGTTCACTGGGCTCTGTCCTGTCAGACTCAGCTGTCAGCCTTCTGTCGTGGGGAATCAACTTTACACTTTTTTCTGGCTGGATCAATGTATTTTTGTAGATTTGAAAGCGAAAGAAGGCAATACACGACAACAGTGAGCCTTTTTGTCACCACAGACTGAAGACCCTAATTCCACTTTACACCATCTATATGCATTTAAATGTTGTTTTTAGAGCTGTAACAAGTAAGTTACTCTTGCACCGATTCTATCACAAAGGCAGTTGCTGTAATTAAATTAAAAATTACATTGGATACTAGTGTTATTCCGATACCGATATTTGGACTCCAAGTGGTTGCCGATACTGAGTACTACTCCAATACCACGGTGCAAATAAAACACTAGCAAAAGTCTGTAGAAAGACGGCAAAGCCCATGGCATATGGCTCATTCGGCATAAAAAATGTATTCTGTCAAAGTTCTGTTTCCACTCTAAAGATTAAATGAAGGCAAAAAAGGAAACACATATGTATATGCTGTGATCATTAGAGGTTTTAGTGTCTGCAGAGCCCAGAAAAACACATTGTGGTATCGGATTGGTTTTGGTTCAGGCACTCGCGGTTTCCGATACCTGAAAAATCTGTGGTATCGGCACATCCCTATTGGATACACATTCTGTGATTGGATGATGGAAATGTATATTATTTTTAATTTTCATCCATGATTACTGTATCTTTCTATTGTCTTAATTTTTATAAGTTATAACCTTGACAAATCAGAAGAATAATCAGAGACTACTCGGCTCCAATAACAATCATTACCTCTCTGTTTTTCAGCTGTAGTTTGGCGGTGCAGTTGGCAGCGGTGAGGGAAAGCGTCCTCATCATCTCTACAGATCCAGCCCACAACATCTCTGATGCTTTTGACCAGAAGTTCTCTAAGGTTCCCACTAAAGTCAAGGGCTACGACAACCTTTTTGCAATGGTGAGTGATAATACCACTCCCGAACTACAGAAATATAATCCTTTGTGCTGTGGCAAAGTCGAAATTTGTTGTAATTTTCTTTTATATTAGGAGTAAATTGTCAAAATCAAGGTGAGGTTAAGGTATATTTTAATGATCACTGTAGGGGAAATTCATTCTCCACATTTGACCCATTCTTCGATGCCACTGGGGCAGCCCGTAAAGAGCAGATGTGGAGCCAGGCTAATGGTCAGAATCACCTGCTGGAGGATTAACCTATAATGCATGTTTTGGTTGTGATGGGGGAAACTGGAGCACGTAGACACAGGGAGAAACATGGAAACTCCACACAGAAAGGCAAGCACAGTTCAGGACTTGAACCTGGGCTTCTGGGCAGGACCGCCACCGTGCCATTGGCTTATTTCTCTCAAATATTATCTTACAGTATCTAAGAGCTGCTCTGGGTTTCAAAATCAGCAAAACCATGAAAAAAATACATATCGTTTGACCTCAAAGTAGTTGGTGTTGTGAAACTTCTAGTAACAGATGTACTCTGTGTTGCGTTTTTGTGTGACTGTAGGAGATTGACCCGAGTCTGGGAGTGGCAGAGCTGCCAGATGAGTTCTTCGAAGAGGACAACATGCTCAGTATGGGCAAGAAGATGATGCAGGAGGCAATGAGTGCTTTTCCTGGAATAGACGAGGCGATGAGTTACGCTGAGGTCATGAGGTGAGACAACCCCCCTCTGTAAAGCAAAACAAAACCACTAATGCATTTTTAATATCGTAATGGCTTCTATGAGGTAGTGCTATTTGTTGTTGTATGTTGCATATTTTTTGTATTTCAGATTAGTGAAAGGCATGAACTTTTCAGTGGTTGTTTTTGACACTGCCCCGACTGGCCACACACTTCGACTTCTGAACTTTCCCACCATCGTAGAACGAGGTTTGGGCCGCCTCATGCAGATCAAGAATCAGATCAGTCCGTTCATCTCCCAGGTAAAACTCAACTAGTCGACAATGCCAAATTCTGACTCGATTCACTATGTATAATCATCATCAAACCGTTTTCAGATGTGCAACATGCTTGGTTTGGGCGACATGAACGCAGACCAGCTGGCATCAAAGCTGGAAGAAACCCTCCCAGTTATTCGCTCTGTCAGTGAGCAGTTTAAGGACCCTGTAAGTAATCTCTGCACATCATACAGGGTGTCCACAAAGTCTCTTTACAATTTTAAAAATGTATTACAAAGGCAGGTGATAAGATATCTTAACCAGATTTGTTTTATTGTAATTGTATTTTTTGTTTTGTTTTTACCTCATTTAATACACCTCTATATGGGTTCCATTAGTTTAATACACCTCTATATGGGTTCCATTAGTTTAATACACCTCTATATGGGTTACAGTAGTTTAATACACCTCTATATGGGAACCATGGGCATCAAGACATACTTGATTTCGGTTTGCTGTAGCATAGCCTCATCAATGGTATCAGAAATCTTTTGCTTCAAGTCAGTAATGTCGCATATCTTTGTTCATACATGATATCTTTAACAAAAGCCCATAGAAAGAAGTCCATGGGAGTGATATCTGGAGAATGTAGTGGCCAAGGAATTGGCCCATCCCTTCCAATCGACCAGTCTGGAACTGTTTGTTTGAGGAACATGCAGTCCCCAATTTCAATGTGATTACAAACTTTGATGAACACTGATTACAATAGAACAAATCTGGTTAAGATATCTTATCCACTGCCTTTTTAATACATTTTTTTTATTGTAAAGAGACTTTATGTGTATCTCACTTTTTCTGTATTACACTTTTCACCTTTTCTGACTTGTATATTGGGCATTTGACTATTAACCCAGAACTGCATACTACTGGACTGTTCTTGGGCAAAACACTGCCTTGTTCATCTGGGAATTGGTGATATGTGATAATACTGACTAACTCAAAAAGACAAACACAGTTTTCTAAATGTGGGTAGTGTTTGTGATCTCAACATCCAGCGAAAGGCAACCAAGGTTCACTTGTAGTTCTAGTGCTGTTTGTAAAGTATGTGCATTCTACATATTCTTCCTTTTTAATGGTGTCCTTTAGGAACAGACCACCTTCATCTGTGTGTGCATCGCTGAGTTCCTGTCCCTCTATGAGACGGAGCGACTGATCCAGGAACTGGCCAAGTGTCGCATCGACACACACAACATCATCGTCAACCAGCTAGTGTTTCCCGATCTAGAGAGACCGTGTAAAATGTGTGAAGCCCGACATAAAATCCAATCCAAGTACTTAGATCAGGTTGGTTTATAATTTGTTTATGTTCATACAAAGGTCTCACAAAGGTTTGTAATAAAAGCTTAAATGTGTACAGGGAGTGTTGTACACATCAACAATTGTGGTTAGATACCTTTGCATTTATGGAATACTTTGGTTGTTACAAACTTCTCAACATTTCCAATTATATCTTTTTGAAATATATTTATTTTAGAAAGTGATGAGGGAAATGTTGTTCCCTCATCAAAATCATAGCTGGAGATGTGTTTGAGTAATCTCTGAATCTTTGCCCGTCGCGAATCTTTGCTGGTGGCTACTTTTAGCAGCGCAGCAGCGGCTCATGCAAAGCAAAGCACCTACTTTTTCCCAAAGCTCCTCCTGACTCCCTACGTATCCAGGAAATGCTTTCCTTACCTTCTGATCTCTGGCAAAGTTTATCCTTTCAAAAACATCCGACA
>OMNZ01108404.1:9285-20303 GCA_900303255.1 Lesueurigobius sanzi
TGAAAGGATTTTCCAAAAACAAAATTGACAAATGTTGTCAAAAATAATCATTATTTGATAGTGACTGAATTCACAAACCTGCCATATTTTTCTTATGGCTGAAAGTCCTTTCTACTGGCCAACGTCAGACAGATGTTATTGAATATTGTCTCCACTTTTGGATACCTTTGTAAGAAAATAATTATACCTTAGTTCATATGTGCCGACAGAGAAGACATTGGACTTTGTGTCAGTTGGTGTTTCATGTGGATTGGCTCAGGAAGTACAGAGAAATTAGCAAAAAACTAAGACTAGAAACCTACATTTTGACAGTTACCATAGTTTACCATAGTAGCGCAGAATTTCAGCTGCCATTTAGATGTTTTTCCTTTTCTGACCTAAATTACTTGGCTTGTTTCATGACTGGTTGTGAGGTAATCTTGCTTGAAACAAGAAAAGTAAAACTGACAATAGGACAAGAGTAATCTTCTTACCCCTTTGGTACAATAATAAATCTGATATAAGATGCAATACATTGAAACAAGTCAGAAAGATCCCAGAACAAGCTGAGTTATCAAACACCCAACTAAATCTTGTAGTTAAAACAACTCAAATGTAGATGAATATGCTGAATTGGAGTCATCAGAACTAATTAAGAGTTATGATTTATTTATTTTTATCCTGTGTGCAGTGTGTTTGCAGCAAAGGCACGATGTACAGGTACAGTATATTCTTATTATTAGCTGATATAGGAGTGATCAAAGTGAGGCCCACGGGTTAAACTTCAAGAGCGGGGGGTTGAGTCAGCCCACGAGGGGATCCTGTGATTTGTAGGTGTCGACATTCACTCTGCATAGACTCTGATATAGGAAAACCAAAGTAGCCACTGTATGTCCAAATAACATTGTGCAAAAAACATATTTGTGTATGTTTCTATTTTGGCCATCCAAGAAAATAGAGTTTGGGCACCCCTCTTTATTACACCTTCAATGATGTTGTTTTGTAGTAATAAAGCGTTCACATAGTAGAATTTGATTATGTCATGATTTCAGCTGGAGGGCAGGACACAATACAACTGTATGGGAGAGAGACGGTTTAGAAGGAAATCTTAAAAATACAACATCCACAAATGTTGAACCTGATCATTCTACTAACCTGGTATTCATCTTATGGCTGGAAGTCCTTTTTGAACAGGACTGGCCCAAGCCTTTACGGGGCCCTAAGCCGAATTTTGTCTTGGGGCCCTCAGATAGATACTTCACAAATGAGATGCAGTGGTGAATCTCTCACTTCCCACCCGACAATGTTTGCTGAAGAAAGTATTCAGGAAAGACAAGGGTGATATTTGAAGCACACAACAGTTTTGGGGCCCCCTGTTAGTCTCAGGGCCTAAGCAGCTGCGTAGTCTGCTTATAGGCTAGGGCCGACCCTGCTTTTGAACATCTTTATTAGAAAATTATTTGCCCTTATTTCATATATTCTGAACAAGAAGGCGTTTAACTTTGTTAGTTTTTTGTTTGTATGAACGCCCAGTAATTACAAAGATATTATCCATAAACCAAGTTGAAAAATACTGACAGTATCTCACTACATCTGCGGCCTCTTCTATCATTTTCTCTTGTAATTGTATTTATTAATAAGCTATCATTTACAAATACTGAATAATGGTGTATAGTGTAAGCCTAATGCATTGTTCTGTGTGTATGTTATAGCTGGAAATAGCCACCACTATAGTTTGTCCTTTTGTGTCCTTCAGCAAATAAGCACAAACATAATGAATCTGCACATTGGTAACTGCAGTTTTCAGAATCACATGGTACACTGCCGTCTCCACATGGTCCATTTAATAAAGCTGTTCAAGCTATTATTAAAACACCATTAGCTGCATTTACTGCTGCAGCTCTGACCCACTTATATGAGCTTCATCGCATATGGTCATCATTAATATTATGTACTATCAATAGCACAGTGTCCATTTGTGAAGCAGCATATGGTCATCATGGAAATTTATGAAATGAAAGATATGTGCAATTGCCCATGTCTCAATGTTTTAGTATATACAGTTGTGGCCAAAAGTTTACATACTCTTTTAGTCTTTTGGCCATTTTTCATATAATCTGAATGATAACACAAAAATGTTCTTTTCTCACTCATGGTTAGTGTTTGTGTGAAGCCATTTATTGTCAAAGAACTGAGTTTACTCTTTTGAAATCATAATGAAAGAGAAACTACTCAAATGTCCCTGATCTAACGTTTACATGACCTTCAACAACTGCCAGGAAAATTGTTCAGGAGCAAAGAAAAACTCACTTCAGCTGAAATACAGGACTCTCTGACAAAATTGGACTGTCTGAAAATTAGGGCTGTGCTCAATATATCGAATCGGCAATATATCGTTGCGGAGTACTTGACAATACATGTATCGTGGCGAGACACCTGTATCGTGATACGTAAATAATAGAATAAAATTAATTTTATATGCTTGTTTGACCCCTTGGCTAATTCAGAACAACACACGCCAACTACAGCACCAACTTGCTGAGCACAACATAAAAACATTTAGTACACTCATAAGATCCTTTTTCATCCTTTTCTATGGAATATGTATTATATTATGGACACTGTACCTAGATGCACTTGTGAAGATGCATCGTGAAGTTGTTGGCAATACCCAGCCCTACTGAAAATGTATGTTTAATATTTGATCAGGGACATTTGGCTAGTTTCTAGTTGAAAAGCGTAAACAGGGTTTTTTTTTTTGTGACAAATGGCTTCACGCAACCACAAACCAAAAATAAAGGTTTTTGTGTTATTCTTCATATTCTATGAAATGCATAACTTTCTGTCAGAGTATGTAAACCTTTGAGCACAACTGTAAATTTTAATACAATGGAATCCAGTGTCCAACAGTATTAATGTGTGAAACATCAACATGGTTCATGTAATTCATCATTAAGTGTGACCCTGACCTTTCAAGATGTGGAGACAATATTTTATACGATGATGAATGAAGGTTTTAGCAGAAAATCAATAGGTATCGACAAAACAGAGTAGTCTGCTGATCACAATTACGCGACAGTAGGTTGGAGAGTAAAGACTAGAAAAGACACACAAGCAGTTGTTTCAAATGCCATTTATGTCAATGACTTTTTAGTCTAGTACAAATGCAAACACGTATTTTTCACCACTTAAAACCACAGAGCATAACCACAATTGCAATAAACATCACCGAACAAATAGAAAAAGAGACTCAGCTCAAAAGGGGACGAGGGGCTTACACAATCACATGCTCACTCACAACACATTCAGATAGACCATTCAATATTTACACTCGGCATAAATTCACTTCCGCACCCACACATACAGTATGCACAGCTTATATATAATACAGCATTGGAGAAGAGTGGCTGTAAAAAGGCATGTCGAGAGTGGATGTTACAGTAAGTAGTATGAATGAAAAAGGGGGAACAGCCAAACAAAGTGTACATAGAACACATACTTTTTTTTTTTACACAATTAAGCCAACTTTACTCAATATAAATATTCTTCATCCAAAAGTCAGTGCAGTGCCTTCTGCTCAGGTCCTGGCCTGGTCCAAACCCAGTCTGCTACAGACCTGGTCCTAATTATCATCACACAATCTTTTTTTTTTGTTTTTTACATCAGTTTCACTCGGGTCTATGCTTTGGGACATGTTTGTGTTCACCTAGTACCTCAAAAGTCCAGCTGTGAAGTACTAGTGTTTTTCCTGTTACGTTATGGCCAATACAAAAAGAATGACAAATTTACAAATGTCCTCCTTCTTTCTTTCTTTCTTTCTTTTTAAAACCTTTTTGTTTTACTCCTGAATTCCCTTTTAGAAAAGAAGTTCACAGATGGCGTAGTTTGTTGTTCTACTGGATTCCCCTGAAGAGACACATAGCGAAGACCATGGCGAAAAGCTGGAAAAGGAAAAGAAAATATTTAATACAGTATTGAAAAATCACAAGCATCATTTAAGACAACATGCGACAATTTGGAAAGAAAAGGAAATACTGAGAACTATATCACTGGTCTCATCATCAACGGTTGAGGTGCAAATTTAGAACTTGCCTAATATGTATTATGTCAGTTAGCCTGGGTACACACTGGACACTAAGCTCAAAATTGACCTTTGCTTTGAATTTGAGTTGGAGATATTGTGATCCAGTTGTCTGGAAATCACAATAAGCACATACACAAACTCACTCAAAACCCTTTGTGTCTCTATTTCCATTCAACAATGAGAACAATAAGAAAACGTAGTCATTGTTCAGAATAACACCAACAGTGATGGGAAGCAACGAAGTGAAAAGCAAATTTGAGGGATTTGTACATTGATAATGAATACCTTTACTTTACTACATTTCAGAGCAGGTATCCGTGCTTTCTACTCCTCTACACATGTATAAACACAGTGACGACCAATCGGTGAATCTAGAGCTGCAGTAAAGTCGTTCTGATGAGAAACATCACAATTTTAAAGTCTAAAACTCCAGCGGCTCATTCAGTCTCTGTTTGACCTGCTTTAGTCCTGGATTAGACCTGGTTTAGATCTGGTTTAGTCTTGGTTTAGACCTAGTTTAATACAAAAGCATAAGTCTTTCAATAGTTTAAACCCGACATGAACCGTATGATCTGCCTCTAGTAATAATTCCAAGCAACAAAACATTACAAATATAAAGCATTATTGTGTATTTGTTCCTAAACTAAACTGTAGGCTATATTAAAATAAGAGTTATTTTTCTATGTATTTTAGTCCCCACTTTGGGAACCCCTGTCCTATTCAATAGCAGGATTATTAAAGGGTATTTTATCACAGATCTGGTTGAATTTAGTCTTTATTGGCGTAAAACAGTGCGATGAGATACTTTTACTTAAGTAAATGTGTTGCTCCGGTATCTGTACTGTTACTTATGTAAGAAAATCGAGTACTTCTTCCACTACTGACTGAGCAGTCACGGCGTTCTCAAAGCTGCTGTACTACATTTGACCACTAGATGGAGAACTTGCCATATGCCATGCCCTCCTCATAAATTGTAACACTCTACTGTTGATACCTTACAGGGAATGAACAAATCTCTTTTACAAACACATAACAATCCCAGATCATACTTGTAATATTTTTTGAAAGTAAGTTTATCTTCTCAATACCTCAATGGTCAGCACAACAATGGCAAGCGCTCCAGCCACGTAGATGTAGAGTTCAAAGTAGTCCACCACTGCGGAGTAACAGCCCTGTGGACACACAGACAGACAGACAGACAGACAGACAGACAGTGTGAGTGAACGGGCCATACGCAACAATAAACAACAATAAACACAGCGAACAACGGACGCTATTAAAGCGTCATTGTGGCTTTAATCGAGTGAGGCACAGAACAAAGAGATGATTGAAAGTCTGGGAAACGCCATCCTCACTGCCTTTTAATGAGCCTCTTTGTGTGAATAAATACACACACACACACACGGCCCAGAGATCAGTCGGCCATTGTTCCACAGGTTTCAACAACAACAGGTGGATGGCGCAGTCTGTACCTCTACCTATCTCCTTTCACTGTCGCTCACTCCATCCTGGTTCATATTCAAAGCCGCGGTGTTAGAAGCATCATTTTCACAATCGCTCCATAAATTCTCTCACAGACATAATGTTTGGAGAGGATTATTACCAGAAATTAGCTAAACGGGAGGACTTTGGGCCTCAAAACACTGTGTTCATGTTCACGTTATGAATTATTGAGAAGGAATGATTGACAGGCCATTTGACCAGGGCCCCTGACAGACTTGCCGGGGGTCTGGGGCAAAAAGGGTTGACATGGGCCCCCCTCCCCTTTTTATATAATTTAATAGAGATCCTGGACTTAGGGCCTGGGGCCTGGGGTAACGGACCTGGCTGTCCCCTCCTGTCGATGGACCAATCTATCGAAGTGGGAAGTAATTCTCCTCTGGTGGGTCGGGGCTCAGAAGTCTTCTTTAAATGTATTTCATCTGATAAAGTATCTGGGTCTTTTTAAATGAACAGTGTTGAGGTTTTTTGACCATAATTTCAGGTTTATAGGTTTATTCAAAACTTAAATCAATACTAAGCTGTAAGAAAACACCGCACAGTGCTTTATGGGCTGCGATCTTATTTTGGTCTTGGAGTGTCATTCTAGGATGATGATGATGGTGGGTCCCAATGCCATACCAGTTTAGAACCGAGTTGGGAGCCCAATAAGGCCACTACACATCACAGGGGCTGGTATCGTTCATACTTTAACGATACTTGGTTTATGATACCGATACCTATACTAACTTATTTGTCATCTACACAAAAAGTAAATATCTAGATAATGACCCAAATTCATCTTATTTATCTAAATGTGAGCTGTTTTGACACTTAACATGTAGTCGCTCATTTGACCCAATTCTAACCAAGTTGCTCTAAGGCAGGGGTTTTCAACCAGTGGTCCGTGGCCCCCTGGTGGTCCGTGGCAGTACTGCTGGTGGTCAGTGACTTGCTATCCAGTTTAAATACACTAGGGCCGCTGCATATTGAATATTCATGAATATCAAGTTGATATATCTCTTAACAATTCTACTTTTGTTATGTTAAACATTTGAGAACACAAAGCATTGTAAAAATAAAGTATATAATCCTCTTTTATACAAAAAAAAATTAGTCTGAATGGTGGTCCCTGGGGCAGAACCAGTTGAAAACCCCTACTCTAAGGTGTTTTTGACTTGTTTCAATAGATTTCTATTTACTTAATTTATACTGTTTGTTGTGTAGAACCATAAAAGAGAACAATAATGGTCATTTATTCAATAAAACACTGTTTCTTTTAGTGTTTTTATCATTAATTTGAGCTGAAACACCTCCGCAGTCACTTTCTTTAGTGCAAGTCTCAAGACCCACCAGGAGGGGAAATTTGCCTTCTAAAGAAAAATATACCAAAATGTACCAATTTAGGACGGTACCCAGTCCTACATATCACATGCTTGTTCCAGGGTCCAAACCTTCATAGTTACTTCTTAGTTAAAGGGACTCTACGGACGTTAAAATTTAAAAAATAATACATTTTCCACCCCCTACATGCTCCAGCAATGTCCCGCGCTGTACTGTGAGCCCACACCTATCCCACTGCCGCTATAAGCCTGCACCGTCACTAGAAAGTTGTGTGTTCGGGCCGAGGCAGCAGTCATTCACCAGCTTAACATGAGACTGCAGTTACGCGGACGGCCAGAGGTGGCAGTCACGAGTATGAAAATGATCAAACTCCGTTGAGTCCCTTTAAGTATTCAATTTCAAGTCATGCACTGTATTGTTTCAATTAGCTCCTGTTGTATTTTAATTTTCAAGCTGAAGAGAAAGAAAGTAAGTCAACAGCACAGACATTCCACAAAGGAGACCGTCTAAAAACAGAATATAAAGGTTTGCTTGAAAACATCACAATTTCACATCTCGGTGTGTCATTTCTTGACATGTGGTAGAATCATATGACAGAATACTATTTCAGTTTGAGCAGGCGCTGATACAACTCTATGGGACAGAAACTCCAAATAGAAAATCGACGAAATCTGCAGATTATAGTCATAGTTATAATCTATTTGAATTAGTTTCAGTATTAAAATATTACCTTAAAAATCTCCAGGTTGTATAGTATTATCACCTCACAAATCCGACGTTCCCATATTGACTGCTTACCTACAATGAATACATTACAAACTATGATAATATGCACACCCCGCACACACGTCCATGACACTAATCAGCCATGGAGAAGGCACAGTGGTCCCTGGGTGTCACCCCTCAACTGTCTTCAGCTCTAATTAAGCTGAAATGTGCTTTGAGGCGCAGACAGAATGGATGGGGTGCGCTGGGGAACGGGGTAAAGGAACAGGTGCTGATAGGACGCTTGTCAGGAAGTTACCTTATTATTGCGGTACATCATATTTCCCGATAAGCATTGCTCCTGGCTGATGTAGGCCAGCTCTCCGGCCTGATTGGCACGCTGGCAGCAGGCTTCTGGCACCGCATGATCCGGGTTGATGAGCCGGAAGAGACTGTCCTTAAAATCCTCTGGGCTGTTCACTCCGCAGCAGTCAAACTAGAGGCGGACAGAGGGGACAATGAGGATCTGTGGACAGCCGCGTTGTAGTTGTGGCAAAAGAGCATTGACCTAAATGTTGGGGCTTGTATGAAGCACAACAGCCAGGGCAGGACACTCCAATGTGCAATACGTATGTAGGAATCCCAAAGTCAAATTTGACAGCATTTTCAGACTTTTTAAGACCATCTCAAAGGCACTGTACCTGATTTTTTTCTAGTAGTGAAATGAAATTTGTTTTGCCCTCCTTTAGTAAACTCAGACATTTGTGGGAAATATAAGACTGTGCATCTAAATATAAAGTATTTGTGCCAATTTCATGAGTTTGCAGGTTACTTTTCTAGCATTTCTGTGACAGTGACTCCAAAAAATGACCTCACAAGTTTTGAAATATCCTTAAATTTATCTCTGTAAAGAAATTGGATTTTAGAAATACTGTATGTTGTATTGTAAAAGTGCCCAAATTAAGACATTTATTTACTGGCCTGTAATACATTTTAGGTAAACATTGGCTTGTAAAATTAAGAATATTTACAAATACCACGTTGATTTCCCAGAATCAAACAGATTGACCTCTGAGCTATGATGGTTTATCATAGACTATTGTCTCTATGTGCACATTTTGGAAAATACTTTGACGTTTGACTTTGACCAGAAATCAATTTCATGCTCCGCAAACTGAAGACCTCCTAAATCAAGCCTTTTCACTATTTTTAAGGGTCTTAATTTTGGTTGTTTTCAATTACAAACTTGTAATACTTTTTAAGACCCGCAGCAGGTAATGTGTATATGAATGAGTAATTGGCTATTGGAGGGGGAATAGGTGCAGTCATGTGTATCTTGTCTACCTTAGGGCAGCTGTGGCGAACCATCGCAGAGTCATAGAACAATGCATGAAGATTTGAGAGTCTGGATAAACTTATACACTGCACAGCAAAGATATATATTTTGATGAGCTAAAATGACTGGAATTAGGATTTTTATTTTTTTTGGAATTTGAGGGATTCAGACTTGCCAAGTACTGTATAAGAAATCTGCCAATGGAAGTAAAGTCAGGTGAAATAAAGTGCAATGAGAATTTTTATGTTTTTGTGGTTGCAATAAGATATTTCTCTTTCTTTTATTTATTCATTTTTTATTTAACCTTTATTTAAGTCCCATTGAGATCTAACATCTAATAATGACTTGAGCACGCTCGTGGGTCTTAAGAGACCCTTGAGTGGGTCTCTTTGGACTAAGATCGAAATGTCCTACACTTCAACCACAGAGTACAGATGAAGACTGAAGAATTTTTGCATACGATGGACAACTCCTGTACGACTGAGAACCTACACAAACATACTTGATGATTTGTTTTTGCAGTGTATTATTCAAGATTGATGCATTCATTATTCCCCATACGGTGAGGTAAGATATCAATTGACTTGCCATGAACACTGTTTATGTATTCAGAGGTTTTTCACTGGTTTCAATCATTTATTAATGCTTTAATATTTTTTTTAATCATATTTTTGTCCATGTAACATTTATTTTTCATACACCTCTTCACTCCTGAGCACAACGGAGCGCTGCGGTCAGCTGTGTGTACATGAACACTGCCCTAAATGTCTGGGACTGTATCTATAAAACATACTGGGTGGAGTTGGTCAGAGCGTTTGGTCAGAGCGTTTGGTCAGAGCTGTTGGTCAGAGCGTTTGGTCAGAGCGTTTGGTCAGAGCTGTTGGTGCGTGTTGGTCAGAGCGTTTGGTCAGAGCGTTTGGTCAGAGCGTTTGGTCAGAGCTGTTGGTGCGTGTTGGTCAGAGCGTTTGGTCAGAGCTGTTGGTGCGTGTAGGTCAGAGCGTTTGGTCAGTGCTGTGGGTCAGAGCGTTTGGTCAGAGCGTTTGGTCAGAGCTGTCGGTGTGTGTTGGTGGCCGTACCGTGGTCATGATGGCGTTCCATGTGGAAGTGAAGACGTCCGTGTTGTTGTAGCCCTGGTAATGCCTCTTCAGCTCTTTGGTGAAGTACTCTCTGGTCAGCTACAGGGTCAGACACAGGAAAAACTTGTTTAAGGCGAGACACCGCAGGGGAACAGGGGAAAGATTATACTTTTACGTAATTTAAATATCAATATGAAACTTTTGCTGAATAAATATGACATTAATATGAAAGAAATGTATTGCAAGTTTTCTGTCATTTCATGTTTTCATACAAAAATAAGGTATTTTATGTGTTAAAATGGACAAACTTGCCTATATTTTCTTTATATATTAGTTACAAAGATTTGTTCAGAGGTGATTATGCATAATCTTTTAAATTCTTGAATACTAGTTATTAGTGAATAAATCTGTAAAAAAAATGTAGGATTCAAAACTCAATAACTTAGGCTAGGAATTCAATATTGACAAAAAAATCCCTCTGAACAAACCTTCGAAATATTGCTAAGCGCAACACTGGAAAGTTTGGAGTCTGTAGGAGCTACTAGCCTACACAATTGATCTCCGTTTTCAGGTGGGAGGAGTCAACTCCTCCCAACTCCTCCCCCTTTGAGCTGCCACCTTATCGTGGTGGGGGAGTTTGCGTACCCGAATGATCCCGGGAGCTATGTTGTCTGGAGCTTTATGCTCCTGGTAGGGTCTCCCAAGGCAAACAGGTCCTAGGTGACGGGTCAGACAAAGAGCAGCTCAGAAGACACCCATGACTAGAAAACAATCAAGGACCGTGACGTCGCCCGGCAAGGCGGAGCCGGGGCCCCACCCTGGAGCCAGGCCTGGGGGTGGGGCCCGAACACGAGCGCCTGGTGGCCGGGCCTTTGCCCACGGGGCCCGGCCGGGCTCAGCCCGAAAGGATGACGTGGGCCCGCCCTCCTGTGGACTCACCACCTGCAGAGGGGGCCATGGGGGTCGGGTGCTGAGAGGACTAGGCGGCAGTCGAGGGCGGGTGCCCCGGCGGCCT
>OMNZ01108406.1:33983-44472 GCA_900303255.1 Lesueurigobius sanzi
CCCCCTTGTTTCCCCCCCCCCCCCCCCCCCCCCACACACATACACACTTTGTACTGTCATTCTTTCGCCTCCCCGCCCACCGCCCTCCCTGTGTGCATATTCATTTGCCCCCACCGGCGTGGCTTCTCCACCTGTCACTGACTTCAGACCTTTAACCTGCCAGGTAAACAATGGCGGTCCAGGTGTGTGTGCGTGTTCGAAGACTATGGGCTTTGGAAGGGAAGGTCATTCCACTTTGTATCTCATAATCATACACTGTATTTACATCAAAGTAACTGGACCATGAAGAGTTTTGAAAATGTAATCGACCGGTCTAATATACATGCTAGATACATAAACAGGGGTTGCATGGGGGACTATGCAAAATTTGTGATCAGCTAGGAGGGATGGAACATTTTACAAACTATTCTAAACAGTAAAGATGTCAGTAAATGGTGTAACTTGTATACATTTTCTGTTCAACAAATAGTTTTGTACTTTTCTGGATTGCAATGCTTTCTTTTAAACCCTATGTCGATGAACTACTACCAGATACATTGAGTTGGTTTGCACGTATACATTGCGTATAATGAGTCAGAAAGTTGTGTATTTGGAGTAAACCCCTCTTCATTCACCTGATGATAAACTTAGAAGATGAGAGAAGTCACATGGGGCCTCATTACTGTTCAAATGTTAATAATCCCCGTGTTTCATTCCCCCCTTTATTTTAATTTTGAGCGAATGTGCTTTAACGCATACAACACAGACACGGTTAGGGGAATACCCGAGACAATGTGTGAGGAGGAGATTTCATAGAGTTCTGGGACATACCTTTCACCACCTCTTTCCCATAAAGAATGTTCCCTAGACATGAGCTTTCAATCCATCACGGCTCACACTCAACACTTTCTCCAACTTCACTCCCTTTGTCTCCATCTTGGCGGCTAATCTTACTTTTGATTGGAATGACAATTGTATAATCGCTATGAATAACATACAGTGTTGGGGAGTAACTAAATACATGTATTTAAAATACGTATTCAGAATACTCATTTTGAGTAACTGTATTCAGGTACAAATACGCTCTCATTTGAGGGTGTTTCGAATACAGTTACTTTTCAAAAATACCAAAGGAATACAGAGAGGGAGAGGAAGGAGAGAGGGAGAGAGGGAGGAGAGAGAGAAAAAGAAGAGAGAGTCAGAGAGAGAGGAAGGAGAGAGGGAGGAAGAAGAGCGAGAGCCAGAGAGAGGGAGATAGAGGAAGGAGAGAGACAAAGAGAGACAGAGAGAGAGGGAGGGGGAGAGAGAGAGAAAGAAAGAAAGAAAGAAAGAAAGAAAGAAGAGAGAAAGAGAGAAAGAAGAGAGGTGTAAAAGTGTTTCTACATATTATTATTCTTTCACCATATTTATCCAAAAATATAATGCAAATCAAGGTGAAAGTATTCTAAGTATTCAGAACACAGTACACTGGTTGGGCAAAGTAACTGAATACGTTACAAAATACATTTTAAGACAAGTATTCAGTATTCTGTAACTGAATACAATTTCAAAGTATTCTCCCCAACACTGATAACATATCTTCATTATCCTATAATCATATGCCTTTTTATGTCATCCACAATAGTGTGCACCAGCAGTAGGATGTGTACTTTTGTACCATTAGCACTACTGCCTTCCTTAAAAATATATATATAACAAAAAACATACGTGTGTTTGTTTTTGTCCATTGAACAATGCGTTTTATTTCGGGGGACCAGTTTCCCTGTCGCAGCTGACCTGTCATCTCAGGACCCTGTGTGTTGGGACAAACAGGGAGCAAGAGGAGAAGGCGGGGGCTCGGGTGAATAAATACTTTGGAGGGAAAGAATAGATGGATGAACAGGGGATGACAGGGGGAAGACAGAACATGATGGTGGGGCTGACGGAGATGGGATGTGACAGTTCTCGCTGGGACGGTGTGATTAATTGGGATCAGGTCACCTCTTCAGTGTGTGGACAGTAATGCTATGCGGTCTCATATGGCTATTTACATACAACCTCAAACACACACACACACACACGCACACAACCCAACACCGACTGTACGCGCTGGAGCAAAACACACCCTCCTCTATGTGGAATACTGACATTATTTTTGGCTCCAAACACTAGTCCAAGTTGTTGTAGTAGCAGCAGTAGAGCTTGTTGGTTTCCATGTTGTATTCAGATACAACTTTTTTCGCCGTTCGTCTCTTTTTTGTATATCCTTGTGCCGGAACAAATATATATGCTTGACAAGAGCTCCTACTAAGAAAGTGGTTGTCGGTGCTGAAGTTCTTATGTTACCTTTTGCAAACTCTGTCTCAAAGCACCAGCCCCTCTTTCAGGAAAGGGGATGATATAGCAGCCCAATGGAAGGCGCAGATACTAAGAAGACACATGGCACTGAATAATTTATGGCCCAACAAAATAGAGACAGCCACTTGAAGTCCTGAGTAAGTAGGAGATATAGACAGTGGTGACATATCAAGCCACAATAAAGACACAGGGAACAGTTGGGAAGGCAGGGGGAAATGTTCAGTAGATTTCCAGAGTTAAGAGTTTGTTTTGGTTTCCCTGCACTACCTGCCTCTCTGTTTGAAAGTTGCATTGCTTTGCCTTGTTTACCAAGTCCTTTTGCAGTTTGCTCTGGTACACCGGGGATAGTACCCAGGTGAGCGGCGCTACACTCAAGGAAGACAGAAGCCAGTGGCCCTTTGATTCTGGGCCGCTGGTTCCCTTAGATTAGCTATTCTCTCTATACCCTGATGAATTCACTGGCAGAGCAGCCTGTGTAACAGAGGGAGACACTTCCATCCCCATCGGAGGCTCAGTCGTGATGTGTGTCTGGCTGGCTCGGGGAGTAGTCGCGGTGTGGACCGGCTGCCTGATTTACTGCCAACTTGGGTGCTGGCTCCTTGTGCACTACGTGGGTATGACATTTAAGGCTTGGCCTCTCTGGGCACTGACACAGACACCTCAGACGGCTGGCGAGACTTACAGGCCTCTCCAGTCTCCCTCCAGTCTCTCTCTATTACACCTCAGAAGCGCTGATGATGGCAGGTCACGGTGGACCTGCTGTCCTCACGCTGCCCGTCACATCCTCGCCACTTTCATCCCTTTGCTCACTTCAAAAGTGACATCTGTCATCACTAAGAAGCTTGGAAGTGCAGTCTTCCTGCGATGTGCTGCTTTGATGGTGATTTGGCCCCAGGCATTTGTCATACATAACTTAGGTAGAGAACAATGAAAATTCACACTTGGATTTTAAAGGAGAAAAGTGTCTAAGTACACTACAGGCTCTGGAAATCAAAATGGCTCTAACCACATGAGGGAGTGAATCAAAGTAAAGCATGCACTGGTAGAAGTAGTATTCGTTTCTCATATCACAGTCTTGTCAGTTTTCTTTATGTTCATCTCGTTACTGTGTCCCCAACAGGAGACCGGAGGAGCTGAAGTGGCTTAGCCTGGTGTTTCAAACTATTCTGTAAAGTTTAGTCTGCATGAAACGCATGGTTATAGCAAGAACTGTTTGTCACCAGTTGAGTCTGCATATCCAAATATAAACAAAAGTTTGTTCATACACATTGCAGACTGTTTGAAAGAGAATAAAACAGCAGTGGGTGTGTTTGACAGTATGCGGTTAGGACAGCGACTGTACCTGCGGTGATTTGTGAAAGTGAATTATGATTATGTCCAATGCTTTTCAGCACAACTGTCACAAACATGCCTTTTAGCTCACCTTGTTTTTCCATCTGTGAAACCTGACCCTGTCTTCAGTGTTATCCTTTGCTCACTCTGTACCCAGTCCTCAAATTTGTGTCACTTTTATTTTTTTTCATCCTTAACTTTTTTCTCCGGTCCCTCTGCTGCCTGCCATGTTCAGGTTAGCCCAGAGTTCAGTGATGTTTCTGATGATTCTCTGTGAGACTGACACTGCCCTCCAGATGGCTACCAACCTCCTCGTCATGTATCATTAAGGATGTAGTATTATTGCTGCTTGCTTTATTATGAATACTGATACACTATTTACTTCTTATTATGTATTTAAGTGTTCATGGAGTTGAGTTTTGACTTTATTTTTTTTGTTCTGGTTATTTCATAATTAGTGCAACCACAAACCATGTGTTTCTAAAAATAAAATAAAAATAAAGACTTCTCGTTCATTTCTATAGCTGCCATTAATGATTATCCCTTGTGCCCTGTTAACAAATGTCTGTTTCAAACAATTATTGTTTTTCAACTCTTTACACAGCTTTAAAATCTTCAAATATGCCTGGATTTTACAATAACAATTTTGAATAAATCGCAATAACTCCATAATAACTTTTTTTTTTTAAATGATGGCTATTATCAGTGTGACTGGCCTATCAGTGGGGATAATCCACAGGGACATTGATTTGTTTTTGCCTAAAACCAAAATTCTACGTTCAGTCTGCTTCGAACAGTTATTGTTTTTTGACTCTTGTTTTTTTGACGGCCAAAAAAATCTTCAAATATGGATGAATTTTCTAAATATTTTTTTAATTGGTTTTGTGAAGGGGCTTTCTTTAAAATGATATGCAGCTTTCCTAAATTACCATAAAGGATTAACCATTTTGGTGGCAGTTTTCACCACAAAACATGTTTGAAGGAGACAGTGAAAGAAGGAGACAGGGAGAAAGCATTTCAGGGAGTACCCCCCCACCACCACCACACACACATACTGTACGTGTCCACTCCTTTTTTCCCCAATGTTCACACCATTTGAGTGACAAATTTCTGTTTTTTCCTCAATATTTTTGTCACAACATCCTATAATCTGGAATTAGTGACGCTGAAAGAGAAAAAAGAGAGAAAGATATATATATTTGAGGTATGTTTCTCTGTAAAAAATGAACTAAAACCCTCTAAATCAACATAATTTGTATAAAAACATAACAATTGAAACCTTCCCTTCAAAATGCATGTATAACTTATCAAAATATCTTGTATGTCTTCTTATCTGTTTACAAACCCACTGATCTTTCCAATAGGATATTGGAGCTGGTTTTAATCCCCCACACAACACACTCTCAAAAACTTAAAATAATCATCTCAACCCTTCAGACACTCAGAGGGACTTACTAACAACACATAACAAAACCATTTTTGGTGAAAAAAAAAAATAAAAATAATAAAAAGGGTCCTGTTTCTAGGCATGAACCGTAGTATAGTGCCTGTCTGTAGTGTTGTGTAGTAGAGGCCAGGGGGGAAGGGGTTAAAAGTGGGCAAAAATAATAAAATAATAATTTTACAGTAATACAAGCGGTTTGCAACATAAAAAATGTGAAATTGCATAGAAAGTTATTTTGACCGTGATTTAGAGGGGGGCTGTTTATTTATAACGGAAGTCTATGGAAACAATAATCCGCAAAGCAAACACAGTGCGGCAAAACTTCTCACAAGGTCAAAATTGACCGGAACCAGATTAAATTCAGATAAAACATGTAAAAACACACATCTGTACCATATTTTTATGAGAATTGAACCACCACAGCAAAAGTTATCACAATAAGTAATATCCCCGGGCACAAGGGTTAATTTAGTATAGTCCATTAGTCAAATTTATTGTTCTTTTCTTTCCTCAAAATTTACTCTTGATTGACAATATTAAAAAATAATAGTAAACAAATAGTAGTATTTTATGTAGTATAATGGTAGTATAGTATTTTCTCAAAATTCTGTTATGCAATTTTGGATTTAATTGGAGTGCTTCCTTTGTGATAAAACTTCTGCTTATAGGAATATTAAAGTTTTTTGATAATTTTAATAGTTGAGTCACATTATTCTGATTAGTCGTCGCAGCCCAACTCCTGTCTCTTCTCTTGGATTTACATTTTGTAAGTGACATTACAGTTTTCAATAAATTGACAGCTAACCAGAGTACTGTATGCCTCTGTATGTTCGTGCTGTCCAAATTTTGGACTTGAATTTGTTCAAAAACCATGTACCACTGAACAATATCCTCATGTTTACCCACAACGAGCTGTGTATCTGCAGTAGTAGTCACACAACAGCATTGCGTTTGTATTTACGTTCGTTAAAGCCGAGCTGCTTGTCGGCTGGATCAGTCGAAAGCCTCGACGGTATCTGTCACTGAAATGTGGCCTTACAACCAGCGTCACCCCCTTGTACTTTTATCACAGCCAGCGCCGTGGAAATTACGCGAACATGTGAGGAAATTATTCACCACGCAGTATGTCCCCGCGCTTTCCACATCCACAAAGCCACCGTACACATCATACATTAATCATCACTCATCTTGAGAACAACATATTAATCAATGATCGTTGCACAATAGCTGGGTTCTTTTCTAATCACCGACTCTGTGTTTGATCCAACCGGGCCTTTAATCTTGCCTCGTGTCGACAGATCCGCGGATGTCTATTGTTGTAGGTGCATCACAGTGCTCTTAGTTGCGGACAAGTTTACACTGATTGTTTCATGTTTCGAGGCTTGGGCTACCGGTGCCTGCGATGCTTTTGAACCTGCCCTTTTGTGTCCTCCAACCGTGCTTTTGTTCTAGATGAAACAGACTATGTATGGTCAGCGCTGCACCTCTGTACGAGCAAGTGTCAACGCCGCCATGCACACAACACATACATGCATCTATTTGGGGCGGGAAAAGCACGCCGGGCCGCGTGGATTTACATGAAAACCTCCATATATACAAATATACAGTCCGTGCGAGCGGCGGCGAGAGTGGACAAGATTACATGGGTCCTCTTTTTTCAGTAACAACAAGAAGAAGAGCAATTTCAATTACAAGCGGCGGATCAGAATTAAAGTTTCATCTTTCAGCAGCACTGTGATCTGGTCTCTCTCAGGCGCATCAGAGAAACAGCTAACACTAGTCTTGCAACATGTTTTCGCTCTCTCTAGGATTAAGTTTACTTTTATTCGAAAAAAGAACTGAAAGTAAGAAGAAACTCGCTGAACATGCAGTACAGTACCAAAGCTGTTATTGCTCATTGTTTAACACTACAACTTGCTATTACTGCCAATATTAGTACAACTGAGGTGCACACAGGCCCAAGTTCCTGGGCAGGCGCTGCAGGACATGGCCTAATCCAACCTTTCTATTTTATATTTTTCAAAATGTGCTATGGTGGTGACTATGGTAACTGTCAAAAAAATTCCAATTTTTTTCGACTTGATTTATGGCTAATGTCTCCATGGAATGAATAAGTTGTGACAATATTCAAGTAAAAGTCACATGTACCTTTACTAGGACACCGGTTCTCCCTGTAATGATTTTGGAATGCTTCGAGCTTCACCTTGCTCGCTTTCTTGATGACAATCTACATATTTTCATTAATTTGCTTTCATTTATTTATTTATTTCAGGCAAAAAATACATCACAGTAGGTAGGCACAGGAATCAATTAAAAAGTCAGATTAGATTCCCTGAAAAGGAGTGGGAAGGAAGAAAAACGTATTTAATTCCACCCCCAATTCCACATTCGGGCACGTACTTCACAGCTAGAAGGTCCCGGGTTCGATGCCGGGCCAGGACGGGGCCTTTCTGTGTGGAGTTTGCATGTTCTCCTCGTGTCTGCGCAGGTTTCCTCCAGGTGCTCCGGTTTCCCCTACCACTAAAAACATGTACAATAGATCAGGATGATTGAGAGTGTGTTTGTGTGTACGAGTGTGGGACAACGGATGGAAATTAGCCCAAGGCTACATTCCAGAGTGGTGTGTTTACATGCATGATTCTCATGTGTGTTCATTAACATGCACTGTCCCAACCAAATAAACAATAAATAAAATAATAATTCATATAAATACAATGAGCTTTTCTGCGACATATCACCCCAAGTTCTGCAAGTACGTGTCCCATGTACTTGAATTCTCCTACACATACACTAATATTGACGTTTTCCGAGCAGCTTGTGGTGCAAAATTTAAAGAGCATTCCCTTTGGTTTCTGGGCTCTCACTGATTCTGCATTCTTCTGTCTGTCTGTCTGAGAGTTTAGGTTTTTTTCAGTCAGTGACCATGTACAAAATACATTAATCTTAACGAAAAGATGCTTTGTACCAGATTTAGCTATTGCTAATTTCCATCTGCAGTCCCTGGACAGGTCACACAATGTTAAAATACACTTTACAAATATAGGTCACAGTAGCATAAGTAACATTATTGATACATTATCAACCTTAGCTGACTATTAAAAATATCATCAAAATTTCATGCATGAAGTGCATTATTATTATTATTATTATTTGCATGTTTTAGATGAAAATAGCTTGGCATCAGTGTATGTTAATGACCTTTGTGCTAAGTTTCTTTCATTTTAACTTTTTGCTTCATGCAACAGAAATACTAGGGTATAACTATAGTATAATTATTTCACAACCGTGCGTTCCTGGCCCAGATATCAGTTTCTTTAAAGCTGTACAACAGCAACATTGTGGACCTCTAGTTGTTGTCTCTTTAGATTTGCGCTTGTTCTAATGTTTATGTAACCAAAGCTAATACCACAGGCCTTTGTGCACAGGCGTGTTTGAATACAAAAGGAAAAAAACGAGGACACCGAGACTCTGCTCCTCAAATACAAAGGTTGGTGCATAAAGAAGTGAATGAGCATCCTAATATGAAGTTGTGTTAATTTTTCAGCAGACTTGATGAAGTGAGTTTTGACGGATGTTTTCTGAAAGTGGCAACACGTGTCCCTGTTACAGAGCTGGTGCAGTCCTCTCGTCTGCAGATGTGTCGCTTGATGTACTCATCCAATGGCACACTGGCACTTAATAAAATATCACTCCTGCTTTGACAGGAAGCTTTAATTGAGTCCCTTGTCATTTTTATCAAACTGTGTTTTATCAGCGTTTGAAACTTTTTCCCTCTTTTCTCTGCCTCCATCTTTTGCTTGTTCTTATGGAATATGCTAGCTCTGTAAAGAAGTGTGCCAAGCGGAGAGAGAGGAAATAGTCAAACAATTCTGGAATTGAAAGTGAAATGAAGAACTACAGTGAAAGTATGGGTAAAAGAGAGGGATGAAGAAATAGTTGGGAGAGATGGTGCGCTGAAAGAGTCTTAGGAGACTATATCTCATGTCATTGGATTCATAATTCAGGTTGGTGATTTTAATTTCCCTCTGTTCTTATCAAAGAGTGCTGGAGCAGCAGGGGAAGGCTGGTAGTTAGCCGTATAACTGCATATGAGATGAGCCGCGGGCCTCTGCCACAATGTGGACGACATAAAATAGAAGAATGCATTACCCAGTCACTCAGACATATCCTCCCTTCACCAGGAAAACCCAGCAGTTGTTTACAAACCCCTTTGTGTTTTTACATCATCTGCTTTACTTTGCTTCAGAAATAATAGAACCTTTTACTCCCATAGTACAGCATCCCAGATCAAACACACAGTGAAAGGCAGCATGGATGCACAGAAAGTAAACCCTCATAAAGCCCCGCCAGATAAATTATGGATTTTGTTTTGTTATGTGTTTAGTGCAACATCGAAAATGTGGTCAGAATCAGTCAGGGAATGGGGAGTATTACAGTTTTTAAACAAACAGAAGCCTCAGTGGGTCCGTTTTGGAAATTTGTGACCCAAAGAACAGAGCGTGGCTTAAATACATGATTTGGTTAAGACCTGGCTTGGGAATGTGTTAAGAATCAATTTAAGAATGACAGGATTTGATTTGTGCAGTTGTTTCAATTGTAATCAGATTAGTCAATCACTATCATCGGCCTGATGCTTTTTGATTGGCAGGTCTTCCCAGTACACAGTTTGGAGAAATACAATGGAAACTGAAATGAAATTTGTTGTTTAGGCTGAGGTTTCTTTTGAAATCTGTCCTCTATTACTATACATAATATCTCTGTTAATTATACAGAGTAAGAATAACAAAACAATACAATTTGTTTGTTTTTGTAAAAGTCAGATGCATTCACATTGAGTGTAACAAATTGCTCTTTGATTAAAAAATAAATAAATAAAATAAAAAAGATATATGGTGTGAATTGCCTTTTAGGTGCTATTTGACAGTACTAAATATTCCACTGCTCATCACACTGAAACACAAGCTTCTTAATATATTCCATTTCCTTCTATTTTCTGTGTCCTCTCTCCCTAGGATCCCTGTCTGCAGGGGCATATTTAAGACAGAAACTTTCTGGACTATTTTAGTATCAAAGCTTTGAGCGAGCCAGAGACAGTTTCTGTGAAGTTGACATATGAAGAGTCTCTCCTTCTCTGCAGCTCACCGTAAAGCAACACTAGTGATGCTGACCGGGACCATACTGCAGGACCGGAGCCCAAATGTTCAATAGTTTTACCGTATTTTCCGGACTGTAAGTCACACTTTTTCTCACTGTTTGACTGGTCCTGCGACTTACAATGAGGTCAATAAGTATTTGATCCCCCTGTGATTTTGCAAGTTCTCCCACTTAGAAATCATGGAGGGGTCTAAAATTTGGTGCAATTCCCCTGTGAGAGACAGAAACTAATCTGGAAATCAT